>PVJL010009419.1:0-57317 GCA_004026885.1 Lyroderma lyra
GTTTGGAGGCTATGCGCATATATCCTGGGGAGAGGCCAACAAAAGGCTTTCGGCCCTTTGCTGGGGAAAATCAGTCTTCCCAGCCCTGATTCAGTACCTGGCTGTCTAAAGGCTCACACTGCTTTCAGAACTCTGGGGTGCACGAGGAAGTGCCCGCTCCATAAGTCCAAAGCTGTGGGCCTGGCCTGAGACAGCAGGGACGCCTTTGTAGCAGGCTGGGAACAGGAAGTGCACCCCTGTGTAGGTCTCCAGGGGGCTTAGAGCTGGGGTGTTATCTTTGCAGTTCAGAGTCCTCGCTCAGCCCTTCTACCACTCAAAAGTTCCAGAGGATGGCTCCCAAACTCCTTTCGTCCCCAGCTCCCCAGTCTCTCTCCCCTCCCCCAAACTGCGCAGCTCCGAATAGTCAGCAGGGATCGCGTCCCACGTGGTCCGTCTCTGCTCCCTTCCCTCTCCCCGACTCGCCCCTTTCTCGCCAGCCTTCAGGTTTACTTGCGATTTGTGGATTTCTCAGCAGCTGGTTTGTCGCTCAGGGTCTGCTTTCTTGGCTCCTGGATGGCCGTTCAATTGTGTTTTCTGGGAGAGGCTTTAGGGACCTCCTCTCCAGTCGCCATCTTGTCTTCTCTCTGTTCTTATTTTAAAAAGGGAAAGGTCATCTGGAACTTGACTTGTCTAGTACAGATATAAATTGTAAATGCCTCTGACAAAGTTTGGATCCAACTGGTCTTTGTTAGTGCATGTCTGTGTGTGTCTATATAAGTATGTTGTAAATGTGGGAAATTTTTCTACTTCCAGATGGTATTGTTATAATTAATTTAAAGGCAGTCTCTTGTAAGGATTGAGTACACTAAAATTCTCAGAAATATAACTAATTCATGCTTTTTAAGTTCACATGATCTAAGATTTATCCTTTGTAAATTAAAGCTAGCTTAAGTTGGCTAGTTTAAGTAAAATAGATATTTTTTATATATTTTACCTGGGTTTTACAAAAAATAAGTCTATGCTAGTAATTGATTTTGATGTTTATGAAATATGTTTCTAGAGGTTACAATATATCTTAAATATATTTGCCAGCCTGTGTTTCTACAAGTTATAAAATGTCTTCATAATACTGTCAAACTAAAGAATGCTAATTACTTACTTCTTAGTTTTCATTAGAAACTGAGATTTTAAAGGTTAAAATCTCAAAATCTCACAGGAAGAACTTAGCTTTTGAGGTGTTCCAGAAGAGCTCCTGGAACACCTTAGAAGATTTGTTTTTTATTGTTAAGTTGCATGGAAGCATTGTAAAATAAGTGATAAAAAAGCTTGTAGAGTATATTGTATGAGTAGACAATGGTTGCAAATTAAACCAATATGGGAAATTCAAGAAGGCTGCTTGGTTCTTCCCTGCTCTCTGGTCCCCTGCTCCACCCCACCCCACCCCTTTTTTTTCACTTTTGCATTCCTTCATGCATCACAATGCATTTAAGCTGGACTTATAAATAACATTAATAAAAGGGGACATTTTACACTATTTGCCATGCTAAAGAAGATGGATGTAAAACTTCTAGTATCCTTTTCATGGCTTATGTAAATGTACTAGATGCCAAATACAGAAAAATGACACAGAAAGCAAAACTTGAGTACTGATAGTTCACAGGATAGAAGTAATTCAGTGTTTTAGTTTGTTTGTTTATTTGTTTGTTTTTTCTCAATGAAGACCATAAGACCTTATTGCCTTTCATTTACCTGCCCTTGACTTTTTGGGAAAATTTGGCCTCAAATCAGATCCCAGGTTACAGTACTGCCCTAACCCCAATGATCAACAAGACAACATCAATACTGAGACTTCCTAGGAATGAGCCTTTCTAGCTCTGTGAAACCATAATATCTGACCAAAAGATTGGTCATCAATGCATCCTTCAGATTGATTTATGACCAAAAGGGGGAACTGTGGATAAAATAAAGTGCATCTAAGGAAAGTAACCTCACAGGCTGATTTGATCATAAATTCCTAACTGGGCAGGTCATAATGGATAGTCACATTGCAGGCATTTAAGTTCTTTCCTAAAAGGCTTATTTTTGCCTGAAGCAAGCCCAGTCCATGTTTCTGTGCAGCTGGGTTAAAACATACTTTAAATGAGCCTTAATCACTGTCAAGAAAGCACATAATCTTGCTATCTATTCTGTAATTTATTCCTCACTTTGCTTTTCCCAATAACTATGTAATCTTACATTCTTTCCTTAATTCCAAATACATAAAAGAAGATGCAAAATTGTTATGTTTTAGAGCATTTGAGATTTTGCTCCCCAGTGTATGTCATCAGTTTGGTTCAAATAAAGTCGTTAAAAGATTTTTTTTCTAAGAAATAAAAGAGTACATAGCTTATAGAATTTGCCATAGCTGGATGTGAATTTCTTATCAAATCTAGGTTTGTTAGTAAATAAACTAAAAGCAAACAAAATAAGTAGGAATAATACATCAGTTTTAGCCCATACCACACGGTGGCAGGCTTACTCTGTGTTGTGCCTCCTTTTCAAGACCAAAAAAAGGAGAGGAGAGATTGGGGTAAAGTTACCTTCTTTAGAGACAAATATTAATGCTTGGATTTAACTCTATTAAACCACATCTTTTAAGGAGTTCACTTTTATAAAAGATAACATAGGTTATTATTTTGTCAAGATTATATTTCCTTTTAAAAATATTCTTTACATTGTATAGTACCTGAGATGCAAGGATTTGACATTTAACAGGACATTCTACCTTTAGGATCTCAGTATCTTCATTACTAAAATGGTGAATTTGTATTACTTACATTTGTAAATCATCATCCCTCTCTTATAACTAAAAGAAAGCCCAAATATTCTTTTTCAGTTACAAGAATTTTAGTCATATTGCAATAAACTTGATAAGGAATGTGGTCTTTGAGTTAGATTGCCTAGGTTTGAGTTTGAGTTTGAGTTCTTCCAATTATTAATAGAAATATTAGTCAAGGGACTTAACCTATCAAAATTTTAGTTTCCCCATCTGCAAAGTGGTATAAATTATAGTATATATCTTATGGGGTTGTTAGGATTAAATGTGGGGAAAAATACATGTGGCAGACTGGCAAACTTTTCACCAAATGATTTCTTTTTCGTTCTGGGCAAACAGCTAAACCACATTTTTCATTTTTACTTGCATTTACTTGTAGCCATATGACTAAATTCTGGCCATTGAAATGTGAGAAGAAGAGACCCATGCTACATCTAGGCTTAGTTCACAAAATTCTCCAATTGTGATCTCCCTTGTTCTTTTCTTTTTTGCAGGTTTCCCATGGAAGCTCCTTGTTCCCTACATTACAGTTTGGAAGAAAAATTTATATGAGTGAGAAATAAACTATTTTGTTAAGCCACTGAGATTCTGAAATTTATCTATTATGGCAGAGATCATTAACTAAATTAGCATGTAAGGCACTTAGCACAATAACTGACACAATACCTGCTGAATAAATGTTAGATGTTATTAATATCATGACTCTTACTAGTACAAACCAAGAGCTTAAAACCCTAAACTTAAAACACAAGCAATATTCTGCAGTATACAGTATTTGGCCTTTTTCTTAAAAACCAGAGAAAGTCTAGGAAATAAAGTTGTGTGTGAAAGTAGTAAAACTCTGAGTAATTCATGAATGTAACTTGTAAAAAGTCAATATTTTTTATTTATATTTGTTATATTTTGGGGGAAATTTAACAAATAATCAAACAAAAATTCAAGTTGATGCCATCTTTAATATAATATTTAAAACTATTTCTTCCTTGTGAAGACATCAGTTTGTGTTATGATTCATTCAAGATTTCTCTTAGTATTTTACACAATTCTTAACGTCCTTTATTAAAAATGTCTACTTTCTTAATTCCAAAACCTTGGATGTTTTAGTGCTTCTGTTCATGTTTGTTCCTAGTTTTCTCTAATGAAATTCTACTTCTCTTGAAGTCCAGATCAAATTTCATGTATTCAATCAAAGTCTTCCCAAACATCCTGGTTGGAAGGGATCCCACTTGCACTAAACTGTAACATTTATACTATCCAAGTCTCTTACTATTTGTTGTCTTCTGTCCTAGGGTTTATTCTCAGGCAGGTTTAAGTAGCTCTCTTCTCCCTAACCAGATTGTAAACTACCTGATGATAGAAACTGTGGTTTTTATTTTGTATTGCCCACAGAAAACAGAGTTTTGGACAAATAGTTACTAATAATTGACTCATTCATTTGAAAGGCCAAAGTATATGAGATTTCTCCTAACATTTAACATCTCTCCTAGAGTTTTTTGTAAGATTGAAGAACAACAGCTCTCACAAACTTTTCTTCACATATAGTCTACCTAAACTAAGCCAAGAAGAACTGGACAATCTAAATAGATCAATCAATAGTAAGGAAATTAAAACAATCACACAAGACCTCCCTAAAGGCAAAAGCCCAGGACCAGATAGTCTCACCAATGAGTTTTATTAAGCACTCAAAGTGGAATAATGCCTATACTCCACAAACTCTCCCAAAAAATTGAAGAAGAGGCAATACTTCCTAACTCATTCCATGAGGCTAACATAACCCTAATACCAAAGCCTGGTAAGTATAACACACACACACACACACACACACACACACACACACACACACACGCACACACACACAAAGAAAAAAGAAAACAGGAAAACTATAGATCAATATCTCTGATGAATACAGACGCAAAAATTCTAAACAAAATACTGGCAAGTAGAATACAACAATGCATTGAAAAGAACTGTCAAGTGGGATTCATCCTGTGAACACAAGGATGGTTCAACATACACAAATCAATCAATGTGATAAACCATATAAACAAACTAAAAGATAAACTATGTGAACATATCAATTGATGTAGAAAAAGCAGTTGACAAGAGAGAACATCCATTTATGATCAGAACACTTAATAAAATATGTACAGAAGGAAAGTACATCAACATAATAAAGGCCATATATGACAAATCCTCAGCTAATATCATACTGATAGGGAAAAATTGAAGCCTATTCTCCTAAAATGAGAAACAAGACAGTAATGTCCCCTGTGACCCCTGCTATTCAATATAGTACTGGAAGATCTAGCCAGAGCAATCAGACAAGAGAAAGGAATAAAAGGCACCCAAATTGGGAGAGAAGAACTTAAACTCACTTTTTGCAGATGACATGATCCTTTATATGGAAAATTCTAAAGACTACACCAAAAAACAATTAAGAATAATGAATGAATACAGTAAAGTTGGGGGATATAAAATCATTGAACAAAAATCAGTTGCATTTCTATATAGCAACAACAAAACTTCAGAAAAACAAATGAGAAAAACAATAAATACCTTTTGCAATCGCAACAAAAAGAATAAAATACCTAGGAATAAACTTAACAATGAACATGAAGGACTTGTATACTGAAAACTGTAAGACATTACTAAAAGAAATTGAAGAGGACACAAAGAAATGGAAAAATATTTCATGTTCATGTATTGGAAATATCAATATAGTTAAAAATGGCCATATTACCCAAAGCAATATACAGATTTAATGCAATTCCCATTAAAATCCCACAGACATTCTTTCAAAAAAGAGATAAAAAACATCAGACTCTTATGGAACCACAAAGAAAACCCCAAATCGCTAAATCAATCTTACATAAAAAGAATAAGTCTGGAGGCATCACACTCCCTGATTTCAATCTATACTACAAAATGTCAATAATTAAGACAGCTTGGTATTGGCAGAAAAATAGACACGCAGACCAATGGAACAGAATTGAAAACACAGAAATAAACCCACAAATATATGGACAGATAATTTTTTTTAAAGGAGCAAAAATTATACAATGGAGAAAAGAAAGCCTCTTCAGTAAATGGCACTGGGAAAATAGGAAAAGCACATGTGAACAAATGAATCTGAACTGTGAACTGTCACCATATACCAAAATTAACTCAAAATGGATTAAAGACCTCCACGTAAGACCTGAAACTATAAACAATAGAAGAAAACATTGATACTAAACTTATAAACCTTTGGTTCAGGGAGGACTTCATGAACCTGATCTCAAAGGCAAGGGAAGTACAAGCAAAAAGAGATGAATGGGACCATATCAAACTAAAAAGCTTCTGCACAGTAAAAGAAACTATCAACAAAGCAAAGAGACAACCAACTGAATGGGAGAAAATATTTGTAAACAATGTCTCTGATAAGAAGCTAATATCTAAAATATACACAAAACTTGTATAACTTACCAACATAAAAACAAAAACTCTAATTATAAAATGGGCAGAGAACCTGAACAGACATTACTCCTCAAAAGACATACAAATGACCAAAAGAGATATGAAAAAGTGCTCAATATTTTTAATATTTTTAAAGAGCCACCATACTGTCCTCCATAACCTCTCCACACCCTCTCCAACACTGTTGTTCCTTCTTTTATTGATAATGGCCATTCTAACAGGTGTAAGGTGATATCTCATTGTGGTTTTGATTTGCATTCTCCTAATAACTAGTGAAATTGAGCACTTTTTCATAACTCTTTTGGTCATTTGTATGTCTTTTGAGGAGTAATGTCTGTTCAGGTCATCTGTCCATTTTTTAAGAGAAGTCACATTAGGTGGTGAACTGATTATACATCAAGTTGACAATGCACTGTAGAATTGTATGCCTGAAACCAATGTAATCCTTGCTAACAGATGTCACCCCAATAAAAAAAATTAAAAATAAAGTTATCAATGACCCAACAATTCCACTTCTGGGTACCTACCCCCAAATTTGAAAACCTTAGTCTACTAAGGTATATACCCCAGTGTTCATCGCAGCATTATTCATGATGGCCAAGTCATGGAAACAGCCAAATTGTACTGTGATAGATGATGGGATAAAAAAGCTGTGGTACATACACACAATGGAATATTACTCAGCCTTAAGAAAAGATAAAATAGGGCCACTATGATAACATGGATGGACCTTGAGATCATCATGCAAAGCAAAATAAGCCCTACAGAAAAAAACCAAGAACCACGTGACTTCACTTATATATGAAGCACAAGCTGAAAGCAACAAAGAAACAAAAATTTACAAACACAATCAATAGTTTAGTGGTATGTGAAAGAAGGGACAGAGTCTCAAACATATGGTGATGAAAAGAGAACTGACTCTGGGTAATGGACACATAACACAACACAAAGATGATGTATTATAAAATTGTGCCCTGGGAACCTGTGTAAATTTTACTAACCAATGTCACCCCAATAAATTTAATAATGAAAAAAATTTTCTTCACAGATGAGTAATAATTTATAGTTGGGGGACAATAATGGCAGAAGTGGTATTTTATGGTCAGTAGTTTAATTCAAGGAATAAATTGGTGCCTCATTTCCCATATTGAAATGAGGACAATTTTATATGTATAACCAGTTAAACTTAGTTCACTTTTTTACTTTGTTTTTTGTCTTTCATCCTAACTATTCACTTTCTTTTTTTGTTTCTTTTTAAAATTTTTTCATATTTGCTTAAGATGTATTCCTTTAAAATATTAAAAGTTATAGCTGGAAAATTTTAACATTGTATTTTCAACATAATACCCACCTTAGAATGTTTTAACTGTGAATCTTGCCTTCCATCTTCAATTTGATTGCTATGCAATATTCTAGGATAAAGCTTGTGTTTATCCTCTAAAAATTAGTAATTTTTATACTAAATGTTTAGATTTACGAACATGTCTATTAATTTCTTTGATCATTGACTTTTGCATTTAGTCTTTCCTGCTGGTTTTATATTCCTTCTTTCTGCAAGGGTCTATGAGAAGGAAATTCTCCTAGTCTTGGTTTTAAAATGTCTTTATTTTATCTTCATCTTTGCTAATTTAATTGAATGGAGAATCTCAGATTAACAGATAATTCCCCCCTGTCATTTTGAAGGTATTAAGAAGCCAACTTAGTCTACATATTGCTTCTGTGTAGATAATGTGACTCTCAGGACCATCACAACATTTGTAGAACTTGGGGTGAAATTAGAAATGTCTAAAAATTTATAAGTTAAAACTCAAGCCAGGGGGAAGAGGGCAAGATGGCAACTGGAGAGGAGGTCCCTAAAGCCTCTCCCAGAAAACACAATTGAACAGCTACCCAGGAGCCAAGAAAGAGTACTGTGAGTGACAAAAAGGCAGCTGAGAAATCCATGCATCACAAGTAAACACCTGAAGATTGGGGAGAAGGGGGCGAGCGGGAGATGGGGAGGGAGCAGAGACAGATTGCAACAGGACCTGATCACGGCTGACTATCCGGGAGCAACACAGAGCATGGGAGTGGGGAGGCCAAGAGGCGACAAGAGGAAAAGCCCTAGCAAAGTGGCAGAACAGTGGGAGACCGTGGAGGAGCTGGACTGGGGAGCTGGAATTTGGAGTGGCGAGTTGGGGACAGAGCTTGGGAGCCAGCCTGTGGAACTTTTGAGTAATAGCAGGGCTGAGTGAGGACTCTGAACTGCAGACACGACACCTCGGCTCTTGGCTCCCTGGGGACCCACAGCTCAGGTGTGCATGGCTCCTGCGCAGGGCTGCAGCTCCCAGTCCCAGCCCTCTGTGGAGGCGAGCTGGCTGCCTTCCTACCGCTGGGTCAGACCCACAGCTTCGGACTTGTGCGCGCGCCTGCTTGTGCACTCCTCAGTCTTAAAAGCAGCGCAAACCCGCAGACTCTGCCCCAATGTTTGGCCGCGGAAGCAGGCACGGGAAGAAAGGCAGATTTGATAGCCTTTGCCCAAGTCAGCAGGAGCAGCCTCGGCTCGCATCACCCAGCTTCCCTAGCATAGGGCAGAAGGTGGAACTGCCCGGGAGCACCTTTTGTTGGCCTCTCCCGTTTCCTATAGCCTCCACAATCAACTAACGAACTACAGAAAGCAGAGGGACGACAATATCTGCGCACTACATCCAAATGTAGCAGGAGACCAGAAATAAGAAATAAACAACCCCCTCTCTCCCAAAACTTGGCGCCCAGTGCCACCTCATGTCTGCCCTACAGAAAGACACCACAAAAGTACCAATCTGAGCTTCTGGGCACTACTACTGAATATAACACCCTCATGTCAAAGAGGCAGAACCCAGCAGACAGGATGAATTCCTTAAAAGCTAAAACTCCTCAGAAAGAATGTGAAATTTACCCAGAAGACAGCTTCCTAGACCTAGAAGTTTCTGAACTAAGTGACAGAGAATTTAAAGCAGCCATTCTAAAGGCTCTGAGAGAAATGAAAACATACTGGCAGAACACCATGGCTGAGATCAACCACATAAAAAAGGAAATGAATGACATAAAAAAAGAACTCTGTGAACAAAAGGAACAATTTAACAAAGAAATTCAAAACATAAGGAAGATTGAGATGGAAATGTGAGAGATAAATAATACAATAAAAGAAGTGAGAAATGAAATAACTGCCATAGGAAACAGGGCCAACCAGATGGAGGAAAGAACAAGTGATATCGAAGATCAGAACATGGAAACAACTCAGAAAGAGGAAGAGAGGGAATACAGAAACAAAAGGATTGAAAGAAGTCTGCAAGAACTATCTGACTCTGTGAGACAAGACAACATCAGGATAATAGGAATAGAAGAAGGGACAAAGCATTCTACAGAAAGCATACTCAAACAAATAGTAGATGAGAACTTTCCAATCATATGGAAAGATCTGGAACCCCAAGTTCAAGAAGAAAACAGGTTCCCTAGCTACCTGGACCCTAACAGATCTTCTCCAAGACACATGGTACTAAAAATGTCCAAAACTAAAGAAAAAGAGACAATTCTCAAGGCAGCCAGGGCAAAAAGAATTATAACCTTTAGAGGAAAACCCATCAGGCGGGCATCAGATTTCTCAGCAGAAACTCTGCAAGCCAGGAGAGAGTGGAATCCAATATTCAAAACTTTAAAAGAGAGAAATTTACAGCCAAGAATAGATTATCAAGCAAAATTATCTTTCAGATATAAAGGTGGAATAAAGGCCTTCTCAGACACACAGAAGCTGAAGGAATTTGCCAGCACAAGGACAGCACTTCAAGAAATACTGAAGGAGGCTCTTCAGCCTGAAACAAAACATCAGGAAAAATGGAACAAAGTTGAGACAACAAGAAAGAAACTAAAATAAAACAAAAACAAAGAAAGAAATAAGTAATGGCCACAGGAAATCATCACATATCGATCATCACTCTAAATGTTAATGGATTGAACTCACCAATAAAAAGACACAGAGTAGCAGACTGGATTAAAAAACATTACCCATCCATATGCTGTCTCCAAGAGACACAACTCAGCCATAAGGACAAACACAAAGTCAGAGTGAAAGGATGGGAAACAATACTCCAAGCAAATGGTAACCAGAGAAAAGCAGGAGTTGCCATACTGATATCTAATGAAATAAACTTCCAATTAAAAAAGATAGCGAAAGACAAAGATGGACATTACATAATGATAAAAGGCACAATACAACAACAAGAAGATTTGACACTGATTAATATATATGCTCCCAACCAGGATGCACCAAAATATACAAAGAAACTACTAACAGATATGAAAGGAAAATTGATAAATACACAATCATTGTGGGAGACTTAAACACTCCACTAACAATCATGGACAGATCATCCAAACAGCTAATAAATAAGAAAATATCAGCACTAAATGACACATTACAGCAATTGGACATAATTGACATTTACAGGTCACTTCATCCAGCAAAAAGAGACTATACCTTCTTTTCTAGTGCACATGGAACATTCTGAAGAATAGTCCACATGCTGGCACATAGAAGTAACCTCAGCAAATTCAAGAAGATCGAAATCATACCAAGTGTATTCTCAGACCACAAGCTTTGAAATTGGAGATCAACTATAAAAGGAAAGCAGAAAAAACCACATATACATGGAGATTAAACAACAGCTTATTAAGAAAGGACTGATGAAGTTAAAAAATATATAGAAACTAATGACAATAAAAATACAACATATCAGAATTAGTGAGACAAAACAAAAGCGTAATAAGAGGGAAATTTATACCACTACAGGCCTATCTTAAGAGACAAGAAAAATCACAAGTAAACATCTTAACATCCCATCTTGAAGGACTAGAAAAAGAAGAGCAGACAAAACCCAAAGGCAGCAGAAGGAAGGAAATGATTAAAATTAAAAATTAAAAATTAAAGCAGAGCTAAACCAATTAGAGAACAGAAGGACAATAGAAAAAATTAATATTATGAAGAGCTGGTTCTTTGAGAAAGTCAACAAAATTGACAAACCCCTGGCTATACTAATCAAAGGACAAAAGGAAAGGACACAAATATCCAAAATTAGAAATGAAAGGGGGGAAATTACTACTGATACCACAGAAATACAAAGAATTAGAAGAAAATATTATGAAGGACTTTATGCCACTAAATTTAACCACCTAGAAGAAATGGACACGTTTCTAGAAACTTATAGCCTACCTAGACTGAACCAAGAAGAACTGGATAATCTAAATATACCAATCAATAGCAAAGAGATTGAAATGACTATCCATAATCTCCCTAAAGGCAAAATCCCTGGACCAGATGGTTTCACCAATGAGTTCTATGAAGCATTCAAAGAAGAATTAACACCTATCCTCCTCAGACTCTTCCAAAAAATTGAAGAGGAAGCAATACTTCCTAACTCATTCTATGAGTCCAACATTACCGTAATACCAAAGCCTGGCAAAACAACACACAAAAAGAAAACTATAGACCAATATCTCTGATGAACACAGATGCAAAAATCCTAAAGAAAATATTAGCAAATATAATACAACAATGCACCAAAAAGATCATACATCATGATGAAGTGGGATTCATCCCGGGAGCACAAAGATGGTTCAACATTCAAAAATCAATCAATGTGATACACCACATAAACAAAATAAAAGATAAAGACCATATGGTCATTTCAATTGATGCAGAAAAAACTTTCGACAAGATACAACATCCGTTTATGATGAAAACACTAAATAAAATAGGTATAGAAGGAAAGTATCTCAACATAATAAAGGTCATATATGACAAACCCTCGGCTAACATCATACCGAATGGGGAAAAGCTGAAGCCTATTCCCCTGAAATCAGGAACAAGACAGGGATGCCGCCTGTCACCACTGTTATTTCGTATAGTACTGGATGTTTTAGCCACAGCAATAAGGCAAGAAAAAGGAATAAATGGTATCCAAATTGGGGAGGAAGAGGTCAAATTATCACTATTTGCAGATGACATGATCCTTTATATGAAAACCTCCAAAGGTTCCACCAGAAAACTATTAGAAACAATAAATGAGTATAGTAAATTTGCAGGATACAAAATCAATGTACAAAAATCAACAGCATTCCTATATACAAACAATGAATCCTCAGAAAAAGAAATGAGGGAATCAATTCTATTTGCTATCACAACAAAAAGAAGGAAATACCTAGGAATTAAGTTAGCAAAGAACGTGACAGACTTATACACAGAAAACTATAAGACACTTTTGAAAGAAATTGAAGCAGACTTTAAGAGATTGAAGAATATCTCCTGTTCATGGATAGGAAGAATTAACATTGTTAAAATGGCCATTTTGCACAAAGCAATCTATATAGTTAATGCAATACCCATTAAAATCCCACATTCATACTTTCTTGAAATAGATAAAAGAATTATCAGATTTATATGGAACCATAAAAGACCTCGAATTGCCAAAGCAATATTACATAAAAAGAATAATGCTGGTGGCATTACATTCCCTGACTTCAATTTATATTACAGAGCATCAATAGTAAAAACAGGTTAGTACTGGCAGTAAAACAGAAGTATAAACCAACAGAACTGAAAACCCAGAAATAAACCTACAAATTTATGGACAAATAATTTTCGATAAAGGAGCAAAAAACATACAATGGGGAAAAGATAGCTTCTTTAGTAGGTGGTGCTGGGAAAACTGGAAAAAGAATGAACTTGAGCTGTGAACTCTCTCCTGTACCAAAATGAATTCAAAATGGATTAAAGACCTACATATCAGACCTGCAACAATAAACTGTATAGAAGAAGACATTGGTACTAAACTTATAGACCTAGGACTCAAGGAAGACTTCATGAACCTTACCTCAAAGGCAAGGAAAGTAAAAGCAAAAATAAATGCATGAGACTATATCAAACTAAAAAGCTTCTGCACAGCAAAAGAAACCATCAACAAGGCAAAGAGACAGCCAACTGAATGGGAGAAAGTATTTGTAAATAACACATCAGATAAGGGTCTAATATCTAAAATATATAAAGTACCAATAAGACTTAATAACAAAAAGCAAACAAACAACCCAATTGAAAAGTGGGCAGAAGAACTAAACAGAGAGTTCTCCCATGAAACAATACAAATGGCCAGCAGACATATGAAGAAATGCTCATCCTCATTAGCTATCAGGGAAATGCAAATCAAGCCCACAATGAGATAACACCTCACACCTGTTAGAATGGCTATTACCAACAAGATAAGGAATAACAAGTGCTGGAGAGGGTGTGGAGAAAAAGGGACTCTGGTACACTGCTGGTGGGAGTGCAAACTGGTACAACCACTGTGGAAGACAGTGTGGATGTTCCTCAGAAAATTGGGAATGGAGCTACCATTTGACCCAGCAATCCCCTTTCTGGGGATATACCCAAAAAACTTGAAAACCTTTGTCCACAAAGACTTATGTTCCCCAATGTTCATCACAGTGCTGTTCACAGTGGCCAAAACGTGGAAACAACCAAAGTTCTCTGCAACAGATGACTGGATAAAGAAGCTGTGGTACATGCACACAATGGAATATTACTCAGCTATAAGAAAAGATGAAATATTGCCATTTGTAACAAAATGAATAGACCTGGAGATCATCATGCTAAGTGAAATAAGCCAGAGAAAAAACAAAGAACTCTATAACTTCACTCATATGCGGAATATAAAACTGAAAGCAAAGAAAAAAGAAATGAAGAAACAAATAACCCAGGGACACAATCAATAGTTTATTTGGGGATGAGTGGGTTAGGGAGGGGAGAAGGGGGAGGGGGTGGGAGAGGAGGGGGGAAGCTAAATATGAGGTGATGGAAAGAGAAGTCACATTAAGTGGTGAACTTATTATACATCAAGTTGACAATGCACTGTAGAATTGTATGCCTGAAACCTGTGTAGTCCTTGCTAACAGATGTCACCCCAATAAGTCTAACAATAAAAATGAATTTAAAAAATGAATTAAAAAGAAAAAAAGAACTCAAGCCAACAACTAATTAAATAATATGTTCTATCTTCCTATCTTGACAAATAAGGTTAAATATAACTTTTCAGTGACCTGGATGGCTAAACCTTGATTTTAAGATTCTTGGAATCCTGGGGTTCCATATTGGAACTTGGCAAGGTAGGGAGAGATTACCTTCCAGATCCCTAACTCACAAGTAATTTCCCCTTTTTCAATCCTGGTTTCATTCCACAGTGGAAGGGGATTCACAAACATGCTTTGGACACTCTACTTTGAAGTCCCACAAACAGCCACTCCTTGGCCACCACATTGCTCTCATGTGTGCAATCTGTCCTTGGGGACATGGACATGGAGAAGAGGCCACACAGTTGCTGGAAGTGGGATGGGAATTCCAGGGTCTTACATGGAATGTGGCTTGGAGGAAGGGAGTAAACTTTGGCTAGACATGTTTCCTGATGTTGCAATGACCTTAAATACATTCTTCACATTGTACCAGAGACAACTTTTTAAAAATGCAAATCACAGCATTTTACTCTCTGCTTAAAAACCCATAAAGATGTCCCATTACATTTGAAATGAGACTGTTAAAAGGCTGCAAAGCTCTGGGTGTCACTTTAACATGCTAAGTTCTATTGGCAAGAGTTTTATTCAATATGTTTCTCTTTCTGAAACACACCGTCCTACCTGCTGACTTACAGTAGATATAGTATAAAATTCTTGGCTTAAATGTCACCTCCTCTCCAAGTACACATTCCTGGTTATTTGCTATCATTGCCTCTTGTTAATTTCCTACAGAGTACAAATCACAAATTGATTTTACTTATTTGATGTCTCCTCATCCACATTGTCATCTACCCTAAAGAGACTGTCACAGATAAGATTTTCTGGGAAGTAGGTTCTGAGATGTAGATTAGCACATAGAAACTTTATTAGGGAGTATTCCAATCAACTCCTGTTGAACAACAATAACAAAAAGAGTATTGGGTTATCAGTCAGTTGGATACTGGCTGCCCAGAAGTGGGCCTGACTTTAAATAAAGTAGCTCTCTTTAGCTGAAGCAATTTTTAAGAGGGCTGGCACTATGGTCTAGGAAGGGGAGTACAGCATCCAGGATCGTCCATGTCTGTGTCACTTAGATCTACCTCCTTCACATAGTCCTGAGTGTAGCTTATTCAGGATGGTGGTGGGTCTCTTTTCTGAGGGAAACTTACTAAAGAAGGTTAGTAAGATGAACTACAACCACCCTGCAATTGCAGCTGGTCTTGAGAATGCAACTTATATTCATCCTCTCCCTTTTCTCCTATTCATTCTATGCTCTTCTTACTACCCATTAGTAATTCTGAAGGTTTAGGTGACTAAACTGGTGGGGTGATGGAGACTCTTAAAACTCTCAGGTGGCACCTGCTACACTTGTCCATTTGCCATCAAAATTGTACAAGACAGTACTAAAAGATGTCCAAGTTGATTATCTGAGTCCCAAACATATACCTTTCTGTCTCCATTGTGTTATAGTACCTCTACTGCCTCTTGATTATAAGAATCAATTATCCCCAGCAGGATCTTTTTCTTGCCTGCTGGTTTTTGGCACGAGGGGCCCAAAGTGCCGACATGATGGTGTAGCTTAAAATCCAATGAAGACTCTTGTGTTCCTGGGTACAAATGTTCCCCCTTTAGGAATCAAGACCTTTCAACCTGTGGTAACAGTTGTGAGGATGAAAAGCATAAATTCTCCAGTGGGTCACTGGGATTGATTATAAATAGGGACACTCTTGCTTTCACACTTTGCATCCTATTCCAGGTATTCTCCTATTGGGGATTATATAAGGTGATTAATTTAGAGCATTACTGCATCCTGGAGGGTAGCACTTTATCCTCACAGTGTATCATCTCCAAGCTGGCACTTCAACCAAGCTAATTGGCTGTTCCATTGCTTATTAGGCCAATAGCTTCTGGATATTATACCATGTCATGTCCAATGTATTCCATGGTCATGTGTCCACTGCTACATATATTTCCTTTGCTATAAAGTAGGTTCCTTGGTTGGATGGAATGATATGTGGGATGCCATGTTGGTGGATCAAATATAAGCTCTTGAATAGTCATGGTAGATGAAACTCTGCAGGCAGGAAAGGAAACCCCAAAGAATATGTGTGTATTCATGTTAAAATGAATGACAGCCCCATCCAGAAGTTCTTTCTATATGGTCACATTTCCACCAAGTGGTTATTTGGTGTCTTCAAAGGACAGTGTAATGATGGATCTCAGCAATGGTTTCTGTTGCTGACAGGTTAGTTAGGCCATGACAGTAGTTAGATTAACCTTGGGAGTGGGAGATAATGCTGTTGGGCCCATGTATAGCCTTACTCCTTGCTACCATATCTTCTCTGTTCATGAATTCACTGTGCCAGGACTGGGGTGACTGATGAAAAAGCTGACAGATACCAACTTGCTGAGTCATTCTACTTGATTGTTTAATGCCTCTTCAAAGCCAGATGCTCTCCAGACCTGTAGAGGAAAGAAATAGAAACAAGATTGGGCAGAAAGACAAAGTAGGTTTTAGTACAATCACATTCAGGCCTTAGCTAACCATGTGGGAAGTTCTAAAGCTGGGATGACTCTTTAGAGTTGTCCTTTGTTGAGGTGAAGGAGTCAGGTCTTCGTATCACAAGTCATTTGCTACAGGGTGGCCTTAGAAGGGGCATGACTTTGGGTTAAGTTACTTTCTTTAGCTAAGACAAATATTGAAGAGGGCTGTCAGGGTACAACTTTCCCAGAAGCTTGGAAGTAAAGTTCTTCAGTCTTAGCAGAGTGATAAGGTGGTATAGCATACATAGCACCCACAAAAGAGACCATTACTACTCTCTCTCTCTCTCTCTCTCTCCACACACACACACACACACACACACACACACACATCTAAGCTTAATATAATGCTTAGCCCATGATAAGCAGTCAAAAGACCTTTTTGAATATACAAATTACAGAAATGTCCTGCTTTATTAGTTTGTGGTGTTAAAGTCACAACTCATTCCACTTTCCAATATTTTAGTAAAAAATTTCAAACTTTAAAGAAGAGTACAAGGAAAACCCTCTAGATTCAACATTTTGCTATATTTGCTTTCTCCTTTTATGGATATGTATGAGCATAATATTAATTAATTAATTAATTAATTAATTTTGTTTTCTTGAACCATCTATAGACCTCATGACACTTGGTCTTTAAATACTCTGGTATGCATCTTCTAAAAATAAGGACATTCTCAGTATTACTATTATTACATCTAAAAAAAAACAGCAATCCCCTAATATCTAATACCTAGTCCACATTAAATTTTTATGATTCTCCACAAAATGTCTTTTACAGCTTTAAAAAAATTTTCAGAACCATTATTTAATCCAAGGTTCATGCATTACATTTGAATAACATGTTTCTTTAGTCTTTTTAAAGTTAGAACAGTCCCCCTATTTTTCTCCATATATCTAACTTTTAGAAAAGACAAAATTTGGACAGTTCTTATTGCACATTCTGGAGAAATGCAATTTCTAATTGCATTTGTTAATTGTTTCCTCATAGTGTCATTTCTTTGTTCCAGATAACATTACTTTTACTATTTCAAACCAATGAGGCAAGCCCCACCTGAGAACTTACTATGCCTGTCACCACCTTGGCATCATTCCAAGAAATCTTCAAGATTCATGCTATCATCTGGAGGATCAGTTCTCTCATAGCCAGTTGCAGACAGAGTTCTTGCTCTCTGGAGGACGAGAGACCTCATAGTTTCTATGAGAAGCTGTGGCTTCCTACTGAATCATGTTTTTTCTGGTGGTGCTGCCACATCTAAATGAAAGTGGAACAAGGACCATTGCTGATGAATAAAATAAATAGGGTACTGTCAGTTCACATGGGCAGTACAGGAATTCCACATTTAAGAAGCCCTTTCACCTGTCAAAGGATAAAGGAGCAATTCTAAACAGAGTGTATTGCATCACTTTTATGCATAAAGGTGATCTTACATGGGAGTGATATAAATTACTCACAAGACATGCTGTGCTTGGGAGGGTTTCATGCCTGATCTAAGGAGCAGGGTAGGTTTGTCTCTTTATGCCATCTATTCAGCACAGCATCCGGCTCGGGGCAAGTGAAGATACTAGTCTACTTTAGCCAGGGCTAAGCTTCTTGTTTGTTTATTTAAAGTGTTGACATGGTGAGCAAAGGTAAACTCACTTGGTTCTTGGGATGAGGGAAAAAGAATTACCGTATTTCACTGTGTATAATGCACATTAATTTTTTATTTATGCTTATGAATTAAAATTATAACTCTAGAAATCAATATCTGTATGCAAAATAATACCCTGGAATATGATAATCATTTTTTTTTTCAAGTGGACTTGAAAACTCAACTTGCCGTGATACCTGGTAGGCTAACCAGCCAACTGCAATCCCTTTAAGGGAAGAAGAAAGAATGAATGGACGTCATCGATGTAGTCAGCTGGTAGTGTTTTAACACCTATAGGCAGAATAAAGAAAGCATCCATCACCCAGGTTTGTGATTGGATCCTAAGATTGTGGAATGGTGTCAAGAAGGAAGTAGTTGTGAAATCATTAAAAAAATGTGGCATCAGTTATGCAATGGATGGAACTGAAGATGATGAAATCTATGGGGATGAGGAAAATGACTCTTCAGAAGATACCAGTAATGTAGAAATTGAAGATGATGTTATTTTTGATATTGACAGTGATGAAAAGTTCTTTGCCTTCTATGATGCGTAAATATCATAAATTTGTTACTGGACATAAAATTTCTGGTACCTTGTATCTGTTCTTGTGTTTTGTAATTATTTATTAAATAAAACTTTTTGTACCATAATATGCTAGAAAATAAATGCTAAAATTCCTTTATGATACATAAAACAAGTACCTAAATATAAACAAATAGAATTTTGAATTAAAAAATTAAAAGATTTTTACCCTTAAAGTTTGGGCCAAAAACGTATGTGCACAATATACACTGGAGCACATTATACATATCAAATGTAATATAATAAAAATTATTTTCCAATTCTACATTATCATTTCTCTCAATCTTTTCTCCCTGTTTTATGTCATGTTTATTTATCCCAACTATAAGAGCAGAAATTATCCTCAAAGTAGTTTGATTGATAATGACTGAGGTTGTAAAATTTACTGTGGCAGATTTTGTTTATCCTCTTTGGTTTAGCTAATTGAAAATCAACGTGGAATCTTCCCCTAGATAGATTGTATATTTTATTACATTTTTTAAATCCTAAAACAGTTATGTCATCTCAATTCTCAAAATAATTACATTGTTTTTGAGATTGTCAGAACAGATTTACTGACTGTGTATTATACAAACAGGTAAGCAATTTTATATAATGACCTAAATGTTCCTATTAAGCCACTCTAAGAGTTGGTGGTTCTCTGGCTTATTTCTCTCAGTCTTGACCAACCCCAAGAGGAATGAAGGAAAGGAGGAAAAAGGTGAAGATAATTTGGGTGCTCCCAGAATATTATTTCTCTCAGAAGAAATGATATTCAAGTCTTTCAGGAAGTAACTGAAACCTCTTTTAATTTTCCTTGCCTAGTATCAAAAACTTTGCTGTGGCCTATGCGAAACAAGTGTCCATCTAAAACAGTGGTGTCCAACCTTTTGGCTTCCCTGGGTGACACTGGAAGAAGAATTGTCTTGGGCCACACATAAAATACTCTTAACACTAGTGATAGCTGGTGAGCTAAAAAAAAAAGTCGCAGAAGAATCTCATAATGTTTTAAGAATTTGTGTTGGGCCACATTCAAAGCTGTCCTGGGCCACAGGCTGGACATGCCTGAAAAGAATCTTCAGAAGATTTTCTTAGCAGGGAATATTATGTAAGAGGTGCATTTAATCAGGGGTTAAATGCTGAAGGAAGTGGGGCTGGGTTGGCTGATTTACAGGGGCCTAAACTGACACAAACAAGTGCAGTGGAGGAAAGGAAGCAAACAAAAGATGATGCTCTAATTTTCCATTTACTGAGGGATTAAGTTTTGAAATTAAATTCTGAAGCCCCTAAAAGTCATTAGAATCATTCTATGACCCACTTCAACTTAAACCTTACATTAACTGTATTTCATTAGGTTCTTAGTGGAACTTTTTACCAGCATAGTCATCTATTAGCATGAACATTAACAGTAATAGTATCCCCACCTACCCCTGGAGAAAGAGCCCAGCTTCTTTCTTAAAATGCTACTTATAGATTGAGTTACTCTGCCCTGTCAAAAAGTTAGAGTGCTCTTGTGGGGAAAATGGAGCAACTCAGACTCTCTTGCCAAGCTTCTAATGGAATGATGCACACCTGTTATGTAACCAGGACTTTCACTTTCCCAGGTGGCAGCCATTTTGTTGTTTATGTGCCTTATGAGCTCCCTCTTGGCAGTTTTGTTCTCCTGACTACATAAGGCAGTGGATCTCAACCTTCCTAAGGCCGCAACCCTTTAATACAGTTCTTCATGTTGTGGTGACCCCCATAAAATTATTTTCGTTGCTACTTCATAACTGTAATTTTGCTACTCTTACGAATCGTAATGTAAATATCTGATATGTGTTTTCTGATGGTCTTAGGCGACCCCTGTGAAAGGGTGGTTTGACCCCCAAAGGGGTCACGACCCACAGGTTGAGAACCACTGATATAAGTGGATGGGACTGTCTGGGCAGGAGCTATTGTGAGAGAACTTCCAGATGCCTGTTTGTTGCTGCTCTGCTTCTGGAATAAAGGCTATGTTTAAGTTGCCTGTGGCTTCTCACTTTTTCTTCAGTCTGCCTGGACCCAGTGAGAACCTCCCTGGCCTTGGTTGTTGGAAATACAACTCAATTATTTTTTTGGAACAAGTAATTTTACTATTTTTAGATAACAATTGTAGAGAGATTTTGGAACTTAACCCTACCAGACCACTGTACTGATTTTTCGGTCATTTCCGAATCTGCCGCTATACCGCTGTACCTAATTTTCGAAATGAAAGGTAGACCTATTTTCTACAATATCTCCAAGTTCCATCTTATTCTAACCACTTGTTTGCATGTAACTAACATTTTTCTATATCATGTTGTTTTTTTCTCTTTAATGCTCAGGAGCCCAGGTATAGGGGACAGTTAGGTCAGGGCCTCAGTTCTGGTAGGGTTAAGAAAAAAGGTAAAAAAAACTACCTAGCAGACCTCTCTACCTTTGAACATTCTGCTCCCTTTCATGGAAGGTCTTTCTCTCCTTTCCTAATCTACCTCCTACTTGTTCTCTATCAAATATTTGATTACTTAAACCCTAAACCTCCATTTATCTCAAACAAATATGTTTTACAGAAGTTCTTTTCATCAGGTTATAGCTTGATTTCTGTTTCTTTGAGTAAAACAGGCATCTTTTAGTAAATTCACTGAACCACCATGACCTTGGTCAAGCCAATTCATTCAGTGGATAGCAAGAGCATAAACCCAGAAATCCTGTTTCAAGGAGTTTATAATCTAGGGAAGAAGGCCAAAATAAATAATTTACCTTATGGAAAATGCACAAATTTTGGGGCAATGTGAGATTTATGTAGTGTCCTAGAAATCACGGAAGCAGTTAAACAGTTGATGGTATCTGAGTTAATTTCAATTGCTGATGCTGTTGAATCAGGAGGATGAGGGGAAGGAAGACAAGAATCAGTAGTATTTGACCTGGATTTTGAAAGGTGAGTAGGAGACTGATGTGTACTTTGGGATGATATTAAAGATTTTGACAGTAGTTAAAGCTGTAAAACCAGATTTTATTCAGAAACTATTGCAACAGGGGAAAAGAGACCTTAGTATAGAACTAGGTTCAATTCCCTTGTAATAGTTTCTGAATAAAATCTGTTTTCACTCTTTTAACTATTGTTTGGCTCTGGTTTTCTTTAAAGATGGTAGTGATTCAAGCTCTTTTACAGGCAAAAGAATGAACAAAACGCAAAGAGGAGTAAAGCAACTTAGGGAAAAAGTAAGTATTATAGTAGTAATCAAAAGAAAAGTTGAATAGTAAAAAACAAAACAAAACAAAACAGGAATTCTCTGGAGCCAGAGCCTATAGTAGAGTTGAGGAAGTGCTGGAAGTGAGGAAAAGTAGGCTTCTTTTAGTACACAGAGCTGTTTGGTGATACTTAGGAAGTAAAGTGTTTTTCTATTTATTCATGGGAGCTCAAATGAGAAAAGTAAGTTTGAACATGATTACTTGGAAAGCTTTGCCAGGAAGTTTCAACTTTATCCTGTGGAGCCAATTGGGACTTTTCAGAAACTTGTACTTATAAAGGTGATTTGGTCTCCATAAGAGGATAGGGTGGAATGGTATTAGTTTATTCATTTATAATAAGAAAAGGCTTGGGTCTTTTCACAGCCAGCTTCCCAGGTACCTCTGTGCTTCACACCTTTTTTTCCTTCTTATCTTTGTGCAGTTGCCACCTTCCCTATACTCCTGTTTTACTCAGGTGCTTTCCCACCCACTGGTGGGTTGGAAGGATGTGGAGCCAGGTCTGTGGATAAAATGAGCCTTCCTTCCTCCGAGGCCCTTCGTCCCAGGCAGCACCACGTGGGTAGGGCGCTATGCTGCAGGGAGAGGAGTTCCCAGTCGTTTTTCCGTCTTAAGTCCCTTGGGATGGCTGGCAGATCTTCCCCATGCCCAAGTCATCCCAAAAGGACAGCAGGAGCCTGCCCCTCGCGTGTCGCTGGTTCCCAGAGACAAAAGACTGTGAGCCTCAGCAGCCACCAAGCTCCACAGCGACTCTCCATAGAGCCTGAAGACTGGACTCCGACGGCCAATCTGCTTCGGAACCAGAAGCCGCAGGCTGGCAGGCCCAGGATCAAAGAGTAAAGGGAGCCAGGTGGGCGGCTTCGCCTGGGAGGCCGCCCGGAACGCGCGGCGTCGGCGTCACGTGAGGCGGTCGGCTCCACACGTGACCCGACCGACCCGCCCCGGGCGCCCCGCCTCCCGCACCTCCCTTTGGCGGGCCTTGGGCGCCCTGACAGGGAGGTGATTCTCCAGCCCGTCGAGCTTCCGAGATCCCCGAGGTGCACTGCGGCTGAGCCCGGCGGACGGGGAGCGGCAGCGGCTGGCCTCCCAGGTAGTCCATGGAGCGCGGGCCCGAGCTCGCGGAGGCCGCTTTAGCCCCTGCCTTTCTCTACTCCTTTCCCCGCGGGCCGGGCCAGCATGCCCCGTTACTCCTGCTCCCTCCCTCTTTCTCTGCGGCCGCGGGTTCTGGGCCGCTGGGCCGACACCGTTAGCACCTCAGCTAGCGTTTATTCCTACCAGGAGGAGGGACAGGGTGGAGAGAGGCTAGGGAAAGTTTTCCCTGCTCCTTTTTTTGAGCTGCAGGGACGCGGTTTTGCTTCTAGCTGCAATCTCGCTGCTCTCAGCGTTGTTTTGCTTTGAGACCCCCGTCATCCCATCCCCCAGTCGCGCATCCTCATTTGGTCCTTCCCAAGATCTTAGCAGCTCCTCCTTTGCTTCGGGAGGAAGGCTAGTTGTGCCATAAACCATATCCTTCACTGTTTCCCTTTCCCCCACAACGCAGACTCCACAAAGAACTATTCACTTAGTAGGGACATTTATCCAAGAGTGCGGTGAACTGAATGAAATATTTCTCTTTTCCTGCCTCGGATAAACAACCTGCTCTCTATAACTTAAGCTAACCATCGAGACACGCTCTGTTCTGCTTTCGTAAGTGGCTTTTTGTTTATATTTACTTGCATGTGAGACACTCTGAAGTCATACGCAGAACTCTTTGCAGCTAGCGACTACAATTTTATAAAGCAATGTTATAATGATTTAAAGGAAAAAGGAAACTCGGATTCATTGTCTTGTATTTGGCTCTTCCCCCCCGCCCCCGGGGGAGGGTTATAGCTCTTGGAGGCAAAAACTGAGTTTTTGAAATGATGTGCGTTGTAGGATCATCACATCAAAACATCAAGGTATATAAATGCTGAAAGGAATGGAAAAATGATTTATCCCTGATGGTAGTTTACAGTGTGCTTTAAACTTTAGATAGAAAGTATCCATTTGAAGTGAGTACCGGGTGAATTTCACCTCTTTGAACTACTTTCAGGGTTGAATAACTGTATAGTTAGATTTTTATTAATACATAATAAAAGTTAATATGAGGGATGGGTATGTTTAATCCTTGTGTGAATACCAGTCTATTTAGTTAAATACCTCTAGACAGTGTACCCTCTAGTCTTTCTTTCAAGAGGAAGGATATTAGTCATGAAAAGATTTCTTCCTCAATAATTTTTGTGTGATCCAAATGATCAAGTTATGGGAGTTCAAAAACAGCCTTAAAAACTAAAGCTATCAAGTTTTCAGGTTAAAAAAGTTATTTAAAATTTTTAAAATCAAAGAGTGCCTGTATAAACATACATAGCAACTTACATACTAAACAACTTAAGGTGGAAAGTCTGAGACCGTGTCCTTCTGTATCTGAAAGTCAGATTGGCGAAGATTAAACTGAAGGGAAGTCAGAGACCTTCATGATTATACTGTACCTTCTGTATGTACTGCGTTAAACAATAAGTCATGCATGGGGGAAAACCTGAGCCTTCAAAGAGTCTAGAGTCTAGGTAGGGCACATTTTAAAAAATATTCTGTGTTTTAAAAAAATCTAAAATTGTTTCATACTGTGTACATGTTGAGGAATGCACAGGAGGCACATGATGAATATTGTCTGCATTTAGCCAAGATAGACTTCCTAAGAGGAGGTTAGTTAGTCTAATAATGATCTAATAGACTTCCTAGAGGAGGTAAGTTAGCCAAATAATGATCTAAATCAATTATGTATTTGACCTGCAATATGGAGTTAATTGTTAAAAATTTCTAAGTATGTTAAGTCCACAATATAGACTTACTTGTTTTTAATTTTGCAAGGAAAGAATGAAAAAAAATTTAGAAAATACGAAGCATAAGTAAGAATACCTGTGGTTGGTTATACCATCTAAAAATAACATTTAATATTTTGGGGTGTATATCCTTTTAACTATACAAATTTATTGGATTGATTTGATCAGATAGATTTCAGATTGTAAGAGATACTGTAATTCCTGAGTCTAGGAGAGCCAGTAGTAAAAATTTGAGTATTGAAGAACTTAGCCAAACCTGTTTGATTCTTGGGCTTCAATAGAGTTTGGATAGCAAGAATTCAAATAGCTGGGGATACCTCTGTATTTGTTTTAGTGTTAGATACATTTTTTAAAAAATAAGATTGTACTCATGCATACATAGTAAATTATAAAGTATGAAATGACTTTAGGAAATGAAGAATCCCATTTAGGGAAGACTAAGTCCATTCTGAAAGGATGGTGTCTGTCATTCCTATAACCCCAGAAAAGATTTCATGGATTTTTTGAGATTAGCATTCCTTAGGGGCAAAATCTTTGCCGAGATACTCTTTTCAGTGCTTAAGTTTTAGTTTTGGAAATAGATAAAGCCTATCCTCTCTCTAGTGCTTCAATCCTGAACTCAGATGGCATTAGCAGAAACATCCAATTATATGTTTCACAGCTATGGTAGTGTTTCCCAAGATGACTGCCAATAATTCCTCCCATCCCTGTACTCCTCCCATGGAGAGATGGAGTCTATTTCTGCTTCATTTGAATCTAGGCTGGCCTTGTAACTTGCTTTGACCAATAAAATGTGGCAAAAGTGATGTGCCAGTTCTAGGTATAGTTTTTAAGAGGCATAGCAGCTTTAGTTTTCATTTTCTTCGAAGACAATCAGCATGCGTAGAGGTCTGGAGTGGCCTAGCTATGTGACCCTAGTTAAGCTCCCCCAGTGCCTCTGACCTCATGAGTAACCCCAGCTGAGTCCAGTCAAAACACAGAATTGAGAGAAATAAATTGCTATTGTTTTAAGCCACTGAATTTTGGGATGTTATGTTTCTCAGCAAAAAATAACTGAAATATCTAGCTCCTGGTGCCATAAAGTCCTCAGTTTAAATCTGGTTCAAGTGTAAGTCAGTTTCAAGATGTGATCCTTGAGCACAAAACTGTGGTATGCAGTAGAATGTTTTAATGATAAATCTCTAAATTAAATAAGTTGCATAGGGTTGTACTTAGGAATTAATTAAACCAGACTGGCTATATCTCATACTCTGCAAGGTAACTAACTGATAAAGTAAAAAATCATTTTCTTTTATATAATTGGTTATTTGTGTATATGATTGTTGTTATTAGTCTTAATACTTTGTGATATGATTACCTGACTTGTTTTGCAAACAGCAGTCCCCAACTTTTTGACACCAGGGACCAGTTTCATAAAGGACAGTTTTTCTACAGGCCAGGTTGGGGTTGGGGGACGGAGGGTTTTGGGATGATTCAAGAGCATTATTATTATTATTATTGTTATTATTATTATTACATTGTAATATATAATGAAATAATTATACAACTCACTTGCCACCAGATGCAGCAGTTTTAACTGTCAGTTGCCACTCACTGATAGGGTCTTGATATGAGTTGGCAACAATTGATTTATTATGGTCTCTGTGCAGTCATACTTCTCTGCTAATGTGAATCTGTATTTGCAGATGCTTCCCAGCACTAGCATCCCACCTCAGCTCCACCTCAGATTATCAGGCATTAGATTTTCATAAGGAACGCACAACTTAGATCCCTGGCATGCACAGTTCACAATAGGGTTCGAGCTCCTATGAGAATCTAATGCCAACAGGAGATGGAGATACAAATGTATGATTTGCTGCAGTGAACACATGTGCTTTGTTCTCAGAGGTCAAGAAGAGTAAATCTTATGCACACTGTCATTTCTAATGTGTGTGTTATAGGATTTTAAACACACGAATGATGGATTGTTCTTTAAATGAGGATTTTCTCATTTAAAGTCAAGGACCACTCTGTCATTGCCTTCAAATGAGAAAATCCTCTGAACAGCTTCCCATTCCAATTCTGGTTAGATATGTGATTTTTGTTTTGTTTTGTTTTTTGTTTTTTAAACTCTTTCCTGGAGAAGAAAATCTCACAGGAAACGGTTAGGTGGGTAGGGTACCTTTAGGTTTCCCTAATGTGTGTTCTTTCTCATCCTCCCTGGTGGCTGCTTCATACTTCTCCACCCTTTTTGTTGTTGTTCCTTCAATCGACTTTCTATTGCCACCTCCCCTCTTACTTTTAACAGGAAGCTTTCTCTCTTCTTCGTAGGGAAAAGTAGGTGACCTCAGAAGAGAATGTGCCCAAATGCAAATCAAACCACTATGAAATATGAGTGTATACCCACTAGGATGGCTGTAATAAAAAAGACAAATAATAGTAAGTGTTGGTGAGGATATGGAGAAATTGGAATCTTCATAAATTGCTGGTAGAAACAAAAATGCAGACTCAGCAAACTCTATAAAGCAGTCCTTTTGTGGAGGGGTGGGGGGAGAGAGAGAGAAAAAGAGAAAGAGAGAAAGAAAGAAAAAGGGAGAGAAAGGGAGAAAGAGAAAGAGAAAGAAATTGCCTCCAACTTCTGGCTCCCCAACCATTAACCTCACTTTCATCCGTATCCATTCTTTCCTTCTTCTCTTGTGTTTTAATGAAAGATATTCCCACTGTCTACAGTTTATCTACACCTCTGTTTCAGATCTCATTCTTTGTTTCTCAGAAACCTTATTTAGTTTTCTCCTTTTCTATTAGTGCCTTCCCATTAACATTTAAACATTTAAACATTTTCACATCTCTAACATGTTTAGAATAAGATCACCCAAAATATGTCCTTTAGCTCTAACCCATTTTACAGTTGCTACCTTATTTCACTTTTTTTCCTTCACAGTCAGACTTCTTAAACAAGTTGTTTATATTCATTCCTTCCTCTTCTGCACGTTTTACATACTCCTCAATCTGCTGTAATCTGGCCTTGTCTACCTACAACCTTCTGAAACTCTTCTTGTTCAGGTTGTCTATAATTCCTCTTCAATCCAATGGACATTACTCAGTCCTTACCTTGTTTGGTCTCTTCGGAGCATTGACACTACCTCCTTTGTGTGATGCACGTGTCCCTAGGCTTCCATGACACTATTCTGGTTTCCTTCCTACTCTGCCTGTTCCTTCACAGACTCTGCTATGGTGCATCCTTGTACCTTTGCTGTTGGAATTTCTTAGAGTTCTGTCTAAGATCGTTTTCTCTTTTTACTCTACATACTTTTCCATGGATGATTTCATGCCATATTTCCAAATCTCCAGTGCAGACCTCTTTCTTGATATTCAGATTTATAAATCTATTTGACATATCTACTTTGATATCCCACAGGTAGCTAAATTTAA
This sequence comes from Lyroderma lyra, assembly GCA_004026885.1. Classification (NCBI taxonomy): domain Eukaryota; kingdom Metazoa; phylum Chordata; class Mammalia; order Chiroptera; family Megadermatidae; genus Lyroderma; species Lyroderma lyra. Next base: position 28,561 of record PVJL010009419.1, read on the forward strand.
AATGTGTAGAATATAATTTTTCATCTCCCTCTGAAACTCACTGTGTTCTCTGACATGGTGAGTGGCATTATATTTCACTGTTACTTAAGCTGAGCATCTGTGTGTAATCCTTGGTTCTGCCTTTCCCTTATCTAACTCCTCTCCTCCCATTCAGTCAATTACAGAATCCTCTTGAGCCTGTCTCTTGTCTTACTTTCTCCATTTCCCCAGTTTAGGCTTCCATTCCTTCTTTTCTGGTTTACCACCGACAGCCACCTTAGGCTCCCTCCAAGAACTCCTTCTTCATCCCAATCTAGTCTCTACATGTAGCTAAAATAATCTTTCAGCCACTATCCTGTTTAAGATCCTTCAGTGATTACATGTTGCTCTTAGGATAAAATCGAAGGTTTTTTGGCTACAGCCATACTAAATTTCTTTCAATTCTTCCACTAGACCTTTACCTGGTATATATGTTCACTCTAGGTGCCTGCCTTCTTTTCAAGTAGTGACACTTCCTAATTCCGGTGCTTCCATAGCATATGAACCTCATCATTAGAGCACTGGCTGCACTGTAGTGAGCATCTTTTTTTGTGTCTAGACACCAGAGCCCCAGTAAGTTCTGATGGGGCTTCAGGTGGTAGTGGTGTTGGCTCTGTGTCCTGTTTACCTAGAGGATATTCAGTCAACATTGAATAAATACAGTATAGATCTGCCTGATTATTGCTGGAATTTTAGTTTGGCTTTAGGCTATCACAGTGTATAGTTGGTACTTTTCATAGATGAAAATCGCTTTAGAGATAGCCATATAGAAAAGATTCATGATATAGACTTGAACTTGGTCCCCTCCATTCCAACCTTGGACTAATTAGAAAAATAAGATGAAGTATTATGATGTTCAATTCATTTCTTTAACCTCTTGATCCATGTATTTTTTATTGTGTGGGTTTTTTTTTTTAGTTTCTTTTTTGGTGAAGCTTGTATGTTTGGTGCAACAAAGAACAAAACTGTGGAAGGAAATTATTGTCACTCATGGGTTTTTTTTTTTTCTGGTTTCCTTTTGAGAATAAGAGTATCTCATAAAAGCAGTCCTTTTAAAACATCACAGTTTTACAACCCTGGAGATTATATATATATATATATATATATTTTTTTTTTTTTTTTTTTTTTTTTTTTTTTTTTTTTTTTTTTTTTTTTTTTTTTTTTTTTTTTTTTTTCCTGCTAATGGTACTGGCGCTTGGGTTGCTTGCTTTTCTAACCTGAGCTCATGGTTTTAGTAGAATTATTTGTTCACTTACAATGAGCTGCCAGAGTCTGTGTGTCCTAGAATTGCTTAAAGCTTCTGTGCAATAAAATGAAAGCAGCCCCTTGGATGAAGCAAAGAATAGTTTCCAGAAGCCATTATTGCAAATTGTGTTTCAAGTCATGTAACTTACTGGCGGTTTGCAAGTGACAGTTGTCCTTTTAAATAAATGAGTGATGAATTAGAACAAACTAATGAGGGAAAGGGAAGTCACATGAGTGTTAGGAAATTCTGAAATAGGAGTCATGCTGTTTTATAAATGAAATTAGGATTACCTTGTTACCTGTACAGCTGCATCTTTGTGAAGGATGGCATAAACTCTTTTGAAGAATGTCACATTCTCAGAGTCCCTTCCTTAGTCTTTGTAGAATTTGTGAAGTATTCAGGACATTCTTTCCCTTTTATTCTTATAGTATGGTTGGCTTGCAGGAAGAAGTAGATGACAGTTTTTCTAGCAGCTGGGGCAGTAACAGCATCAATGTTTCTTAGCAAATTCTGAAACTTTGCTTCTTTGCAGTACTTATGTATATCATAGAAAAGGTGAAAAGAGTTTTATTTTATTTATTTATTTTTTTAATGTGGGTGGCTCCCTGACTGGGAATCGAACCCAGGCTGCAGCGCTGACAACACCGAAGCCTTACGCCACTACACCACCAGGGAACTCCCTTTCTTTCTTTCTTTTTCTTCTTTCTTTTTTCTGAAAAGAGTTTTAAAGTGGATACTTATTTAAAGAATTTTGAGGCTGATCCTATCTTAGAGGCTTGTCTGGGCCTAGGAAATACATTTGATGTCTAAATCAATGGTGTAACATCTACTCAGTCTTACAGAGTTTATCAGAATAAGTATGGAAGAAATTGATAGAGTAACATTTAGCTCTTATGTAATCTGAGAGGTTTTTTGAATTGCTTTTGCTGTAGCATAGATGGTATGACATAACACATTGTAAAATCATACCCCAAAAGTTTACCCCAAACCCTAGAACTTCTCTGTTTGAAAGTTTTCCTGTAATTGAAATATAATGTATTCAAAACTAGAGAAAAAATGGCCACACCCTAAATTGTTTTTTTGTTTTGTTTTGTTTTGTTTTGGGGGAGAGTGGTTCCCTGGCTGGGAAACAAACACATCCTTAAATCTCGTTTTCCATTGGTGAAAAAGGAAGAAGGCTATGAAAAACACTTCTTCCTGCAGGAAACTGAGGAAATATTAACATTTTATCATTTTGTAAAATAGTGAGAATTTGATTTCTCAGATTTCATATAATAGTTTCCTGGGATATATAATTTTTTATATAGTGGAAACTGTTGTGTGCATGTTTTTCTATTCACATATTAACATGTATCACATGGACTGTGTATTTGCATGTTATATTCCATCATTTGCTTAGTTATTTGCATTCTAGATTTCCACTTACTAGGATGTGACTTTCTATTAGACCCTAAGCTCCTCTGAGGTGGGGACCATGTTTGTATTGTTCTCTATGATTTCCCCTAGCATTCATGGGGTCATTGTCAGAAAAAGAATTAATATTGTATTATTTTGTTCACGTCATCATACATTAGTCCTTTTTCTTTATCAGTATCTCATTGACTGTAAGTAAATTCTACTGTGAGGCAGATTAGCAACTTAAACTGATAACTAAATCATCACCCATCCAGTTTATGAAAATAGAGAAACTTCTGTTAGGCATCTTCAGTGTACATGTAAGTGCTTTAATTAAAATTTTTTTGCATTGTGTAAGAAATTATTTTTCGTATTTTATGTTGTTATTTAAACAGTCTAAACCTAGCTATGGCTTGTATGCTGAAGAACATATTCGTCATTTTAAATAGATTGTTCCAACATTCAGAGTCCTTCCTGTTTCCTGTGAGACTATCACTTTCCCCGAGAGAGAATGATAAAATCTCATTTCATGCCCCAAAAATGACATCAGAAGAGTCAGAATTTTGGTGCTAACCAGTTCTGCAGGGTGGTTCACCCTATTCTGATCTCTTTTTTCTTTCTGTCCTTTTTAATTTTTTTTGGTTGTGATAGCCAATAACTGTTTATTGAAAGAAGCAAGTGGGGCTGGGGGTGCTGCCCTAAGGTCCGGATGTGGCTCTTGGCACTGAAGGCCTGACCTCTTTTTCTTAGCCAGCTTTTATTTTAGGTCACCAGAAGACAGACAGGTCTGGTGGTACAAAGTTCCATCAGTGGCATCAGTCTCCTTTATGCCATTTTGGTTAATGTATATTCTGGGTAGAATGGGGAGAGAGGTTGAGGTCTGTGAGAAAGCCACATGCTTATAAGTTAACCCTAAATTTCTAATATTGTTTAGTTTTGAGACTAAACAATACAAACAAAGTTTCCCTGTGCTTTTTCTCCATTTTTTGTTTTTATAAATTCTATCAACATATTCAAATATATTTTTGCTAGATCAGTAAAACAAAACTCTCCTATCCTCCATTAAATATTTGATTCCTAGGGGAAAGGAAAGTAAACATGCCCTTAGAGGACTCAAAAGGATTGAAGGATTACTCCTTTACTCTTCCAGTTCTAAAGGTAGATTTCTAAAGTTACAAGGTCTGTGTTTGTCCTCTTGAAGAAATATACTTTTGGAATGTAAAATAAAGTAACCTTTTCTTCCCCATGCCATAAGCTTTCTGAGGGACAGTGCCAGTCCCTAGGAAAAGCCATCCCAAGGAATGGGATATTGCTCTGTAGCAGTGGTTCCCAATCTGTTTTCATTTGTGTACTTTTTGTTAGAGATATGAGCCGAAACGCCAGGCAGTAGTAACAAGCTTCATTAGGCCCACTGCTGGGCTGCCTCACAAAGGGAGGAAAAGCAGCAGCTCTGACCTTGGGGAGGGGAAGATATATAGGTAGGGGGTTATGGTGGGCAAATGCGGAGGAGAGTATAGGTGGTTATGTCTGATTGGTCAAGGATAGGTTTCTGTTTCCCCGAGCTGAGCTGAGCCCCTGTAAGACAAAGGAAGGCAGGTAGAGGTGAACTGAGTAAGATAACGGTTCAGGAGCCATTTTAGGCCGAGTTCATCACTTTTAAACCCATTTTTATAAATTGTACCCCTTGTTTTTAAAACAGCTGTTTTTAAATACTGACACTGTTGTTCAATGTCTGTCTTAATGTAAAATAGTGGAAATGAGGTAGTAAGTTAGGAAAGAAAAATTACTACACTAAAAGTACAAATCAGATTTAATTTTACAATATTTGTAACAGTTAAATATTGATAATGATCAAGTACTTAAACATTAAATAAAAAAAATTCTTGGAAACAATCATGATTAAAGACAATGCACTTACTTTTACTCAGTAACTAAACTGATCACATAGTTTAACTATAGATGTATTTGTGTGTTTGGTGAAGTTCTAGAAATGTTGCAAATGGATTGTTCTGAAACTGTGCATAATTGGTAGAAGAGCGGTTTGGGGGAAGGTTTTATAGCCTCTCCCTCACCAATGATCATTTGTTTTGAAGTGTCTCCATTAATGGTGATTCAAACTTAACATTTGTTGTTCCATAACTAAAGTTTTACATGGTTTTACTTAACTTGTTTTTTTCATCATCACTGATTATTTTTCACATATCCCTGAACGGCTCAGCACATACACCTGGGGGTACATGTACCACTACTTGGGAACAGATGCTTTGTAATACTAATGGCCACAGAAAAAAAAGTTTGTGGGAATACAGGATATATTTTCAAGTGCTAAACAAGATGTGGCGATCCAAGTGGGTTGGGGATATTAAACTTTTTTCTAACCTCTGCTTACATTTCTCCTTTCTGTTCTATTCTTTATCTCCATATAGCAAAATAAATAAATAATCAATCAATAAATCAATCATTGATTCATCTATTAATGAATGCACCCTGAGTGATAATTCGGGTTGAATATATAAATACTATTTATGGGAACAATGGATGGATATTACTCATCTATAAGAAAAGATGTAATATTGCCATTTGCAACAAAATGGATGGACCTGGAGATCATCATGCTTAGTGAAATAAGCCAGACAGAAAAGACAAAGAACTGTGTGACTTCACTCACATGCGGAATACAAAAGTGAAAGCAAAGAAAAAAGAAATGAATAAACAAATAACCCATGGACACAATCAGTAGTTTAATGTTTATTTGGGGACGAGTGTGTCAGGGAGGGGATAAAGGGGAGAGAGTAGGAGAGGAGGGGGGCGAGCTAAATATAAGGTGATGGAAAGAGAAGTCACATCAGGTGGTGAACTTATTATACATCAAGTTGACAATGCACTGTAGAATTGTATGCCTGAAACCTATGTAATCCTTGCTAACAGATGTCACCCCAATAAGTCTAACAATAAAAATGAATTTAAAAAAATAAAGGAGAAAAAAACTTTCAAAAGAAAAAAAATGCTATTTATGGGAAAGCATTTCCTAAATAAAATAATGGATTAAAAAACATTGCAAAAAATCACTTTTATTGAAATATTTCAAAAGTAAGTATTTAATATAACAGATATGCTAATTACCATTCATTTTTTGGGAGTGGGGGTATTTCCCTGGCTGGAAATTGAACCCAAGGCCACGGCGTTGAGAATGCTGAAGCCTAGCCACTGCACCACCAGGTAACCCCCTACCATTCATTTCCTTGATTATCAATCCCTAAAAGGACCGATCATCATAGCAAATTTAGTTTGTCAAGTATGAATTACTATATGTCCTGAAAGTTCTAAGAGGGCTTTGTTTCTTTTAGAAATGCTCCATCAAAATTTCCCTAATGTGGACTTGCCTTCCCAAGACAAATTAATGAATTATTATTGTACTTTATTTATTTATTAAAATTAAAAATAATTTTAAATTACATTTGACATAAAATATTAATTGCAGGTGTACAACATAGTGATGAGTCATTTATGTAACTTACAAAGTCATCACCTGAATAAATCTGGTACACATTGACACCATACATAGTTATTACAAGTATTATTGACTGTATACCCCATGCAATACTTTACATCCTTGTGACTATGAATTTGTACTTCTTAGTCTCTTCCCCTTTTCCACCACTCCTCCACCCCTCTCCCATCTGACAACCATCAAAATGTTCTCCATATTTATGCATCTGTTTCTATTCTGTTTATTTTGTTCTTTAGATTCCACAAATAAGTGAAATCATATGACATTTATCTTTCTCTGTCTGGCTTAGTGCACTCAGCATGATACCTACTAGGTCCAATAAGGTTGTTGCAGAGGGCAAGATTTTATTCTTTTTTTTAATGGCTGAGTGATATTATACTACACACACACGCACACACACACACACACACACATAAAAACCATCACTATATATACATATCACCACTATATGTGTGTGTGTGTGTGTGTGTGTGTGTGTGTGTATAGTCACTATAAATAAATAAGTGAATAGTAACCTCTTTCTTTTTTACATTCAATATTATTTTAACTGTAGGTGGACAGCATAGTGGTTAGACATTTGTATAATTTAAGAAGTGATCATCCACTACTCTAATACCCACCTGGCACTCTACAGAGTTATTACCATATTATTGACTATATTCCCTATGCTTTACTTTACATCCCCATGACTGTTTTGTAACTACCACTTTGTACTTCTTAATCCCTTCACCTTTTCACCCTGCTCCCAATCCTTTCCCAGTTATCACTTCAACAAATCTAGTACCCAGCTAACACCATATATAGTTATTATAATATTTTTGGCTGTATTCCTTATGCTATACCCTACATCCTCTTAACTACTTTGTAACAACCAATTTGTACTTCTTAACCCCTTCCCCTTTTTTCTCCCACACTTCCAGTCCCCCTCCCATCTGGTAACTACCCAGATGTTTTCCGTATTTGAGTTTGTTTCTGTTTTGTTTATTTTGTTCTTTAGATTCTACATATAAGTGAAATCAGATCGCATCTGTCTTTCTCTCATATTCCACTCAGCACAATACCCTCTGTATCTTTTTATTGGAGCTGTTAATCCATTTAAATTGAAGGTAATTGTTGATAGATATGCAGCTATTGCCATTTTATTATTCATAATTTTGTTTTTTCTTTCATCTTAAAGTAGTCCTTCTAATATTCCTTGTAATTCTGGTTTGATAGTGATGAACTCCTTTAGCTTTTCCTTGTCTGGGAAGTTCTTCATTTCTCCTTTGATTTTCTTTTCTTTCTTTCTTTCTTTTTTTTTTTTTTTTTGTATGTGGGTAGTTCCCTGGCTGGGAATCGAACCCGGGCCGCAGCGCTGACAGTGCCAGCGATGAAGCCTTAAGCCACTACACCACCAGGGAATTCAATTCTCCTTTGATTTTCAATGTTAGCCTTGCTGGGTAGAATACTCTGGGCTGTAGATTGATTGTACTTTTACATAAATACTTTTTAGGACTGAAACTCTTTTACATTTAATTTTTAAAAATATATCTTTGAGTTTATTAATGCAGGCTTGATATAAACCTATGGAATCATAATTTGATTTTTAAAAGTTATGGTAAAGTATATGTAACATAAAATTAATCATTTAAACCATTTTTAAGTACACAGTTTAGTGACATTAAGTACATTCACATTATTGTGCAAATGCCATCACTATCTGTCTCCAGAACTTTTTTATCATTCTAAACTGAAACTCTGTATCGGTTAAACAGTAACTCCCCATCCTCATCTTCCCACAGTCCCTGGCAACCACCATTCTACTTTCTGTCTCTATGAATTTGGCTAGTCTAGGTACCTCATATAAGTGCAATCATACAGTTTTTGTTCTTTTGTGTCTGGTTTATTTCACTTAGTATGGTGTCATCAGGGTTATCCCTATTGTAACATGTATCAGAATTTCATTTTTAAGCCCAAATGATATTTCATTGTATGTAGATACCACATTGTGTTTATCTGTCAGTCTGTGAGTAGATATTTGGGTTTTCCACCTTTTGGCTATTGTGAATAATGTTGCTGTGAAAATTATTGATATACAACTATATGCTTCTGAATCCCTGCTTTCAATTCTTTTGGGTATATACCAAAAGTAGAATTGTTAGATCATATGGTAGTTTTATGTCTAATTTTTTGAGGAACTCTGATAATGTTTTCCACATTGGCTGCATCAGTTTTCATTCCCACTTTCTACATTTAATTTTATTTTAATAATCCATTTTACAGATTTGCCTGAAACATTCTGCCACCCTAGGTTGTGAATTTAAGGCAAGAATACCTCTTAAAACTTTGAACAGCTTAGGGTGTTAACATCACTTGAATAGCTAAACTTTTATTTTCATTTAAAGTATTTGTTTACTTTTTGGTCACACAGTTTTTATAAAAATTGGAATATATTTAAACAATACAAAGAAGGAATATGTCTCCTCTAATTTCTCCAGAGAAATACATGTTGATGTTTATATATCCTTTTTTGGTATATATAATACTTAAAATATTGTCATCACGTTGTACATGTTGTGTTGTAACATATGAGGTCTTAAGTATACAAACTCATCCTAGAAAAATGCTACATACCTCATTGTTGAATATTACTATGGTCATCTTCAAAGTACACCCCTTAGGAAGCTATGCACCAATGCCAGTGCCTAGTCCACCCTTCAAAGCAATTTTGGAATACTTTTTCTGGAATGGCCCTCAGAGCTGTCCTCGTATTACTTTTAATGTCCTGAATGTCATTAAAATGTCTTCCTTTCAGTATTTTTATTGGTGTTGCTGGGAGTAATTATTTGTGCAGCTAACATTACTGCCCTTGTTCTAAAGCTTTCAAAAATCCCCCATAGCCTTTTCCTAAAATTTGAACATAAAATTACAGATTTTTTTTTATTGTTAGACTTATTGGAGTAACATTGGTTAACAAGAATTACAGGGAGTGGGTGGGGGAGGAGCGGGGGGAAGCTAAATATAAGGTGATGGAAAGAGAAGTCACATTAGGTGGTGAACTTATTATACATCAAGTTGACAATGCACTGTAGACTTGTATGCCTGAAACCTATGTAATCCTTGCTAGCAGATGTCACCCCAATAAGTCTAACAATAAAAATGAATTAAAAAAAACAAAACAAAAAAAGAATTACATAGGTTCCAGGTGTACAGTTCTACAGTGCATCATCAACTTGTTGCATTGTAAGTTCACCACCCAGTGTGAGTTCTCTTTCCATCATCATAAATTTTGCACCCCCTCCCTCCTCTCCAACCGCCTCCCTCTTCTCCCACCCCTAATTACAGATTTTTAGAGAACGTATTTTTGAGAAACCCAGGCTCAGACAGGTCAGTGATATGTCACACTGATTGAAAATAAACTGGGGACTAAAACACAGGTTTCAGCACTCTTGGTACTTTCCACAACATTATTGGTGATGCTTTCTGCTTTTATGCTGAGTGTGGACATGGAAAGATAATATGACCTGGTTTTTATATTGACTCTTTAGTTACAAGTTTTTGGAGGAATATCTTATACAATAAAGCTTCAAGTAATTTAGTATGGGTAAAACCATCCTTATGAAAGTTAGCTTGATTTTTCAATAGATTACAAAACCCAAGGGGCAAAGTTGCCTGTAATGATTAATGATTTCAGAATAATTGTACTGCTATTAGCAAATTGTGTGACTTTGGTAATAGCACTTTGTGCATTTTAAAGATGGTGAATCTTATTTTTGGCTAATTTAATTATTTTTCCACTTTCCCCCTATTTATTTAAAATTTAATTCTATATTGCATATAATAATAAAATTTAAAGACTAATTTTGATATGGTTCATATTCTAAGAAAATATTCTGGATTTTTTGGAATGTATCTACTTTATAGACATTTATACTCTTTCACTTCTTGTGAGTTTTTTCCTTGTCTCTTTTGTAAGAGGCACACGCAGGCCATTTGGGGGACATCTTTTTTGTTACTTCCCAAAGCATTTAAAACAATCTTCTTATCACACAATGAACACTTATAAATGAAGAACAAAGAAAAGAACAATAATCCAGTAAAAAAAATAGGGACTTTATATAAAAGTATAACACATGGGCTCTTAAACATATGAGATCAAGAGATGAAAAATGCAAATGTTGACTCTGGACTGCATAGCCTCAGGTCCTGACTCTGCCACTTAACAGTCTGAGCAAATTCTATTTTTTTTATTATTTTTATTTTTCAATTATAGTTGACATTTAGTATTATATTACTTGTGAGTGTACAAGTGGACCCATCTGACCCCATACATAGTTATTGCAGTATTATTGACTATATTCCCAGCGCTGTACTTTACATTCCTGTGACTGTTTTGTAACTGCCAATTTGTACTTCTTAATCCCCTCACCTTTTTCACCCAGCCCCTGAAATCCCCTTTCATCTGGCAACCATCAGTTTGGTCTCTGTATCTCTGAGTCTGTTTCTGCCCAGTTTGTTTATTTTGTTTTAAGATCCAACACATAATTGACATCATATGGTATTTGCTTTTATCTGTCTGACTTATTTCACTTAGCATAATACCCCCTAGGTCCATCCATATTGTTACAAATGGTAAGATTTAATATTTTTATGGCCAAGTAATGTTCCATTGCATATATGTACCACATCTTTATCCAGTCATCTATCGATGGACATGTATTATAGGTTGCTTCCATTTCTTAGATATTGTAAAAAATGCTGCAGTGAATATAGGGATGCGGATGTCTTTTCAAATTAATGTTTTGAATTTCTTCAGATAAATACCCAGAAATGGAATTGCCGGGCACGAGGTACTTCTATTTTTAATTTTTTCCATAGTGGTGCCACCAATTCACATCCCACCAACAGTGCACGAGGGTTCCCTTTTCTCCATTTCTTTGCCAACACTTTCGTTGATTTGCCCGCGACCAGTGTGGGGAGAACAGTATCAGAGGGGAGGCAACGGGGATTTAAGAAAAATACACAGACACACACACAAACACAACAGATAGCAAAGCTGGGACCGGGTAGTTCCCTGTGCTCTGATGGATACACAGAGACCCTTCAGGTCTGCAGAGGGTTTATTTTATATCCCTAGAACAACATGGGGGTGTAACTTCTTAATTGTGAAACAATATTGCTGATCCACATCCTTTTATCCTGTTTATGATACCCCTGCCTCGCAGGCAATGTTGCTTTCCTTCTTCCATCTAGCCAGCCAGAAACCACATCCTGAGTAGTGTCCTTGTTCACCAAGTTCCGGGCGGCCTTGCACGACCTTTGAACTTTGGATTCCAAGTACATATAGGTAGCTTTGCTAAACCTATTTTCTCAATAGTCCTGGCTTCTGGCTCAAACGCTGCCCACATTGATTTATTGATGATAGCCATTCTGACAAGTGTGAGGTGATATCTCATTGTGGTTTTAATTTACATTTCTCTGATTAGTGACTTTGAGCATCTTTTCATATATTCTTTTTAGGGAAATGTCTATTCATGTCCTCTACCCATTTGTTAGATTTTTTTTTTTTTTTTTTTTTTTTTGGTGTTAAGTTCTATGAGTTCTTTGTAAGTATTGGATATTTACCTCTTCTTGAATGAATCATTGGCAGATACCTTCTCCCATTCAGTAAGTTGCCTTTTTATTTTGTTGATGGTTTCTTTGCTGTGGAAAAACTTTTTAGTCTGATGTTGTTCCATTTGTTTATTTTTTTCTTTTGTTTCCCTTGCCTGAGGATATATTAATATGTTAGAAAAAATATTACTAAGAGCAATGTCAGTTTACTGCCTATGTTTATTTCCAGGAGGTTTATAGTTTTGAGTGTTACATACAAATCTTTAATCCATTTTGAGTTTATTCTTTGAGTTTATTCTTGTATGTGGTGTAAGAAAGTGGTTTAATTCCATTTTTTTTTTGCATGTATCTCTTCATTTTTCCCATCGTCATTTATTGAAGAGACAGTCTTTACTTTATTTGTATTCTTGCCCCTTTTGTCATAGATTAATTTATCACATAGGCATGGATTTATTTCTGGGCTCTTTATTTTTTTTCATTGATCTATGTGTCTGTTTTTATGCCAATACCATGCTGTTTTAATTACTATATTCTTGTAGTATAACAATATCAATATAACACCAACTTAATTCTTCCTTCTCAATATTGCTTTGGCTATTTGGGGACTTTTGTGACTCCATATACATTTTAGGATTATTTGTTCTAGTTCTGTGAAAAATGCTATTGATATTTTGATAGGGTTTGTTTTGGGTAGCATGGATATATTAATGATGTTAACTTTTTCTCTCCATACTTTAATTTATTTGTATCTTCTTAAGTTTCTTTCTTCAATGTCTTATAATTTTCTGAATACAGGTCTTTTACCTCCTTGGTTAAATTTATTTCTAGTTTTTAAATTTTTTAATACAATTGTAAATGGGATTGTTTTCTTAATTTTTCTTTCTGGTAGTTTGTTGTTGGTGTATAAAAATGCAACCAATTTCTGAATATTAATTTTGTAGCCTATTTTATGGAATCCATCTCTCAGTTCTAAAATTTTTTTGGTGCGATCTTTGGGGTTTTTTATATATAAATCATCTTAAAATAATGACAGTATTTCTTCCTTTCCATTTTAGATGCCTTTTTTTTTTCTTGTCTGATTGTGGTGGCTAAGATTTATAATACTATGCTGAATGAAAGTGGTAAACATTGACACCCTTATCTTATTCCTGATCATTTTTTTCTTTTTTTGGTTGGTTCCCTGGCTGGAAATTGAACCCAGGCTGTGGTGTTGAGCATGCCGAAGCCTAGCCCCTACACCACTAAGAAATCCCCCAACTTATTCCTGATCTTAAGGAAAATGCTTTTAGCTTTTACCCATTGAATATGATGTTAGCTGTGGGTTTATTGTGTTGAGGGATGTTCCCTCTCTTCCAACTTTGCTGAGAGTTTTTATCATAAATGGATGTTGGATTTTGTCAAATGCTTTTTCTGCATCTATTGATATTATCATATGATTTTTTTTTAGAGGTTTCTATTAAAATATAGTTAACATACAATATTATTAGTTTCAGGTGTACATGATAGTTATTCAACATTTATACAAGGGCTGTGCGGAAAGTATCCAGCTATGAATATGAAAAATAGAGGCATTTATGGCTGGATTTTTTTCCAGACAGCCCTCGTAAACCTAAAGAAGTGACCACCATGATAAATCCAGCAATCATTTGACATTATACCACACTATCACAACGTTATTGACTATATTCCCTATGGTGTACATTACTTCCCCATTATTTATTTGTTTCATACATGGAAATTTGAAACTTTTATTCCCCTTCACCTTTTCCCCCCTTTAAAAATTTTTCAGTTACAGTTGACATTCAATATTATTTTACTTTGGAGTTCTCTGGTGGTATAGTGACTAAGGCTTCGGCACTGTCAACACTGCGGCCTGGGTTCAATTCCCAGCCAGGGAACTACCCACATAAAAAACAAAACAACAACAACAACAATCAATCAATATTATTTTATATTAATTTCAGGTATACAGCATAGTGGTTAGACATCTATATAATTTAAGAAGCAATCCTCCTGACTAGTCTACGACCCACCTGACACTATACATAGTTATTAACATAGTTATTGACTATACATAGTGATTGACTATATTTCTTATGCTTTATTTTACATCCCCATGACTGTTTTGTAGCTACCAATTTGTAATTCTTTATACCTTCACCTTTTTCACCCTGCCTTCTAATTCCCTCCCATCTATCACCCCAATAAATCTAGTACCTGTCTAACACCATACATAGTTATTACAATATTATTGACTGTCTTCCATATACCGTACCCTATATCCCCATGACTATTATGTAACAACCAATTTGTAATTCTAATCCCTTTCCCTTTTTCACCCACCTCCAAACCCTCTCCCATCTGGCAATCATCAAAATGTTCTATGTATCTGTGAGTTTGTTTCTCTTTTGTCTGTTTGTTTTTTAGATCATGTGATTTTTATCCTTCATTTTGTGTAAGTGGTGTATCACATTAATTGATTTGTGGATATTGAACCAACTTTGCATCCCAGGAATACCTTTTACTTGATCATGGTGTATGATATTTTTAATGTATTGCTGAATTCATTTTGCTAATATTTGTTGAGGATTTTTGCATTTAAATTCATTAGGGATATTAGCCTATGAATTCTTTTTTTGTGGTATCCTTTTCAGGGTACCACAAAAAAATCAGGGTAGTGCTGGCCTCATAAAATGAACTTGGGAGACATTGCTCCTTTTGAGTTTTTTGGAATAGTTTGGGAAGGATAAATGTGAATTTCTTGAACGTTTGGCTAATTTCACCAGAATTTACTGGTGAAGCCATCAGTCCAGGACTTTATTTGTTGCAAGTTTTTTTATTAGTTACTCAATTTCATTTGTAGTCATTGGTCTGTTCTGATTTTCTGCTTCTTTTTGACTCGGTTTTGGAAGATTATATGTTTCTAGGAATTTATCCATTCCAGATTATCTAACTTGGCATATAATGGTTAATTGTATTTTTTAATAAACCTTTGTATTTCTGTGATATCAGTTACATCTCCTCTTTTTTTCCTAATTTTACTTATTTGTGTGTTTTTTTTCTTATGAGTCTTGTTGAAGGTTTATCAATTTTCTTTATTTTTTCAAAGAACCAGTTCTTGGTTTCATTGATTTTTTTGTGTGTGTGTTTTTAAGACTCTATTTTATTTTTATATTCTCTTACCTTTATTATTTTCTTTCTTCTACTCCCTTTGAGCTTTGTTTGTTCTTTTTCTCATTCCTTTAGGTCACTGGTGTCCAACCTTTTGACTTCCCTGGGCGACATTTGTCTTGGGCCACATATAAAATACAACAACACTAACAACAGCTGATGAGCTGAAAGAAGGTTGCAAAAAGTTCTCATAATGTTATAAGAATTTATGTTGGGTTGCATTTACTTTAAGTCTGGGGCTGCAGGTTGGACATGCATGCTTTAGGAGTAAGGTTAGATTATTTATTTGAGGTTTTTCTTATTTTGTGAAATAGGCCAGTATTGCTATAAATTTCCCTGTTAGAACTGTTTTTGGCTCTGTCCCATAGATTTGGGGTTATTGTGTTTTCATTTTCATTTGTTTCAGGGTATCTTTTGATTTCTTCCTTGATCTCATTGTTAGCCCCTTTATTGATTAACAGCATCTTATTTAGCTTCCATGTATTTGTGTGTTTTTCAGTTTTCTTCTTGTAAGTGATTTCTAGTTTTATACCATTGTGACTGGAGAAGATGCTTGATATGAATGATACCAGTCTTCTTAAATCTATTGAGACTTGTTTGGTTGCCTAATATGTTATCTGTTCTGGAATATGCTGCCAATGCACTTGCAAAAAATGTATATTCTCCTGTTTTGACATGAAATGTCCTAAAAATATCAATTAAGTTTTTTGCTCTAATGTGTCAGTTGAGGCTACTGTTTCCTTTTTGATTTTCTGTCTGGATGACGTATCTATTGATGTCAATGGGGTATTAATGTTCCCTCCAATAACTGTATTAGTTGCTGATGTCTCCCTTTATGTTGATACTTGCTTTATTAATTCAGTGCTCCTACATTGGGTGTATAGATGTTTACAAGGGTTATATTTTCTTGGATTTATCCCTTTATCATAATGAAATGTCCTTCTTTGTCTCTTGTTTTAAAGTCTGTTTTGTCTGGTGTAAGTATTAGTACCCCAGCTTTTTTTAAAATTTCATTTGCATGAAAAATCTTTTCCCATCCCTTTACTTTAAGTCTGTGTATGTTTTTCTATCTGAAGTGGGTCTCTTGTAGATAATATATGCATGGGTCTTACTTTCTTTTCCACTTTGCCACCCTATGTCTTTTGGTTGCAGCATTTATTCAGTTTACATTTAAAGTGATTATTGATAGGTATGCAGTTATTGACATTTTATATTCATATTTATGATCTTTCCCCCTTCTCTTTTTAAAGAAGTGTTTCTTATAATGTTTCTTATAATACTGGTTTGGTGATGATGAACTCTTTAGATTATTTTTTTTTTGGTCTGGGAAGCTCTTTATCTCTCCTTCAATTCTAAGTGATGGCCTTCTTTAGTAGTCTTGGTTATAAGTCCTTGCTTTTCATCACTTTGAATAATTTGTGCCAGTCCCTTCTGTTCTGCGATGTGTCTGTTGAGAAATCAGTTGACAGTCTTATGGGAGCTTCTTTATACTTAACAAACCTTTTTCTTTTGCTACTTTTAACATTTTCTCTTTGTCGTTAACTTTTGGCATTTTAATTTTGATGTTTTGGTGTGGGCCTTTTTAGGTTTATCTTGTTTGGGACTCTCTGCGCTTCCTGCATTTGTATGTCTATTTTCTTCCTCATATATGGGATGTGTTCAGTCATTATTTCTTCAAATAGGTTTTTAATCTCTTGCTCTCTCTCTTCTTCTGATACTACTGTGATGCCAGTGTTGTTACCCTTGCTGTTGTTCCAGAGTTCACTTAAACTATCCTCATTTCTTTTTCTTTTCATTTATTTATTTTTTGACTGTTCCCATTGGGTGTTTTCCACTACCTTGTCTTCCAAATTGCTAATTCAGTCCTCTGCTTCATCGGATCTGCTGGCAATTCCTTCTAGTGTATTCTCCATTTCAATTATTGTATTCTTCATTTCTGACTGATTCTTTTTAATGGCATTTTTGTCCATTTTTCTGTTTACTATTTCTTTGATGGAGTTCTCCCTGAGTTCATCTCTTTTTCCCCAACTTCATTGAGTATCCTTACAACCGGTGTTTGGAACTCTGCATTAGGTAGATTGTTTGCCTCCATTTTGTTTAGTTCCTTTTCTGGAGTTTTGTCTTATTCTTGCATTTGGAATATGTTTGTTTCCTCATTTTGGTTGCCTCTCTGTATTTGTTTCTCTGTATTAGGTAGGGCTGCTGTGTCTCCCAGTCTTGGCAGGGTGGTGTTATGTGGGGCCCAGTGGTGCAGTCACCCTGGTCATTTGAGATGGGTGCTTCAGGAGTGTTCCTTATGTGGGTTGTGTGTGCCCTCCTGTTGTAGTTGAGCCTTGAATGCTATTGGAACATCTGTGGGTAGTGTGGACTCTCATTCTGACTAGCTGTGAGGATTGGCCACAACCACAGTCGACAAGCTGCTATTCAGGGGATGATCCCACAAAACAGGATTTGCCCCAGAAGGGCTCTGGTGCCTGCTGAGACCACTCTTTGGGTGTGTCATTTGTGGAGCTAATTGAATATGTTCTGTTGTGGTATGAAATTGGCTGCTGGATGTGTTGCTTCTGTTGCCTCTTGGGAGGTCCTCTCGTGCAGCCACTGCCTTGCCCTGCCTCGGGCTAGTGAGTAGGGGCTACTAAGTGATTTGCAGTGGTGGTTGCCTGTCCTATTCTTGCAGGTCCATGAGAGACCATGTAGGATAGTGAACTGAGGCTGGCTGCCACCAGTGCTGGACCTGGGGCTGCTCAGCAAGAGGCAAAGGGCCTGCTGAGTTCAGCTGTTGACTACCTGGGGCCTGCAGACCTTCTGAAGTTTTCAGGAAAGTCTTCAGTGCTGGCTGAGATAGACTACCTGTAAAGAACAGCTGGTGAAAGAGGCCCACGTGGTGTATGAGTTGAGTGGGGCTGGGTCGTGGGGAGTCACTAAGGTGGGGTGAATGGTATTCATGAGGCTAATGCAGATTCAGATTTGGCCCCAATGCCAGGCCTGGGGATACTCAGCAAGAGGCCCATGGCACACTGAAGATAGCTACTGCCTACGTGGGAACTGTGTACCTTTGAGAGTTTTTATGGAAGTCTGAAGCTTGGGCTGAGCCTGACTGCCTGATGAACAGCCACCAGAAAAGGCTTGAGCAGTGCTCGAGTTGGGTGGGGCATTGCCTTAGAAGTCACGACAGTGGGGCTAGGTGTTCACCAGGTTAATGCAGATTTACATTTGTTGCCCACATGTGCCTTTTGGCTGTGTGTGAGGAGGGTTCAACACAGGAATGATGTCAACTGCCCCTCCAGCACTTGCCTGGAAGCCCCATAATTCAGTTTCTCTCTGTGTGTCCCTGGCACCTTTTGGGCTGCTCTTTGTTTACTGGAACTAGGACGAGTATTTGTGAATGAGTGAGTCTGTACTCAGGTCCTTTAGAGGATGCCTGGGTTTCCAGCAGCCCCCCATCTCAGTGGGGCAGAATTCCTGCTGATTTTCACAGCCATATGTTGTGGGGACTTCTCCTTCTAGCGCTGGTGCTTTGGGCTGGGGAGTCTGGTGTGAGACTAGGACCCCTCACTCCTCAGGGGTGCTCACCACAGCTGAACTATTCCTCCTCATTCTCAACTGCCACACGTGTGTTTGGGACCAGCCCATTTCTTGTCACTGCCCCTCCTGTCAGATTCAATATGGCTTCTTGTTCATATCCTTAGTTATAGGAGTTCCATTCAGCTAGTCTTCAGATAGTTCTCCAGGGTGACTTATAATTTAGTTGTGATTTTGATGTGTGGTCATGGGAGGATGTGAGCACAGCATTTACCTACTCTACCTCTGGCATCTTGACTGAAAGTCATTTTTTGATGCACATAGGCTAATAATCACATGCCATTCTCTATTACAAGTGGTCTCAGAAGTGCAGTCTCCCATGTGCACATGCTGTCAGGAGCAGCTCAAAAGCTGGTAGACCCACGAAGAAATACAAATGGCCAGCAGACATATGAAAAAATGCTCATCCTCATTAGCTATCAGGGAAATGCAAATCAAACCCACATGAGATACCACCTCACACCTGTGAGAATGGCTATTATCAACAAGACAAAGAATAACAAGTGCTGGAGGGGATATGGAGAAAAAGGAACTCTGGTACACTGCTGGTGGGAGTGCAAACTGGTACAACCACTGTGGAAGGCAGTGTGGAGGGTCCTCAGAAAATTGGGAATGGAGCTACCATTTGACCCAGCAATCCCCCTTCTGGGGATCTACCCAAAACACTTGAAAACCTTTGTCCTCAAAGACTTATGTACCCCAATGTTCATCGCAGCGCTGTTCACAGTGGCCAAAACATGGAAACAACCAAAGTGCCCTGTGACAGATGACTGGATAAAGAAGCTGTGGTACATATACACAATGGAATATTACTCAGCTATAAGAAAAGATGAAACATTGCCATTTGCAACAAAATGGATGGACCTGGAGATCATCATGCTTAGTAAAATAAGCCAGACAGAAAAAACAAAGAACTGTATGACTTGACACATATTCGGAATATAAAACTGAAAGCAAAGAAAAACGAAATTAACAAACAAACAAATAACCCATGGACACAATCAATAGTTTAATGTTTATTTGGGGATGAGTGGGTTGAGGAGGGGAGAAAGGGGAGGGGTCGGAGAGGAGGGAGGGGGTGAGAGAGGAGGGAGGGGGAGCTAAATATATGGTGATGGAAAGAGAGGACACGTTGGGTGGTGAACTTATTATACAACAAGTTGACAACGCACTGTGGAGTTGTATGCCTGAAACCTATGTAATTCTTGCTAACAAATGTCACCCCAAAAAGTCTAACAATAAAAATGAATTAAAAAAAAAAGCTGGGAGTTCCCTGATGGTGTAGTGGCTTAAGGCTTCGGCACTGGCGCTGTCAGTGCTGCGGCCTGGGTTCGATTCCCATTCAGGGAGCTACCCACATACCAAAAAGCAAAAGCAAAAAAAAAAAAAAAAAAAGCTGGTGGAATCAAGCCCTTCACGCTGCTGCCATAACTCCTCTTCTCAGAGGGAAACCAGATATCCTGGAGTAAATTCTTAATATCTTTTTTCCTCTGTTTTCTTGTCTGCAAAGTCAGGATTAAATGAGTTAATAAATGTAAAATATGAAAGCTGTCTGTAAAGTATCCAACCATGTAATATGAAAAATAGAGGCATTTATGGCTGGATTTTTTTCTGGATAGCCCTCTTATTTAGAACAGTGTTTGGTACATAATGTTCAAGAAGTGTTATTTGGTATTGTTGCTGTTATTGTGATTATTTCTAAAAATGATGCCCAAGCTCACTTATCATAAATTCAAGTTTAAACAAAACTGAGACACTATGATAATACACTGTCTCATAAGGATGTAGCTAAATAGGTGCTGCTATACATTGATGGTTATTTAATATATTGGTACTACTTCAATAGAGGACAATTTGAAATAGCTATTAGAGGTAAAATAGCTATTGGACTTTGACCTGGCAATTTCATTTTTAAGAGTTTATCTTAGAAATTTATGTACACAAAAGACATGTATATACAATAATATATGCAAAAAGTAATTACCATATTGTTCATATTAGTAAAAGACCAAAAGTGACTTTAAATGTCTCTTGGTGGAAACAGGTAAATTGTTAGATCAATGTAATGGAATGCTCTGTAGTAACATTGAAAAGAAGTGTAATAGGTGTACCTGTTCTAATATAGAATAATTTCCAAGATGTGCTGTTTAGTTGTGGGGGGGAAAGCTTCCACATACACACACATATATAATGCTTAAGTAAGTATACACTGTCTCTGGAAGGAATTAAAACAAGTACTAACAGTAGTTGCCTTTGTAGAGAGGGTCTGGAAAAGAGGGTAAAGAGACTTACTTTCCTATACCCTTTCACCATTTGAAACAAAAAATTTTAATATGTTTAGGTATTAGTTTTTATCCTCCCCCAAATCCTGTACCTCTTCCCACCAATACATACACATATACAGCTGTGTATGCACACACAAGCGCACCCATGCATGTGTAGTTTTCAGAGCATTCAAATGTTATTCCAGGAGTCTGACTGTGCAGTGACAGGTAATAGCCTGTCCTGATAGTATTTAAAGATTATTGAATCTGTGGTGTGATACTTGGGGCATAACAGGCACCTGATCCTTGTAATCCATATTGGTGATGATGGGGAAAAATCTCCCTGGATGTTGGAAACTGAAGCCTTGGCTAAGTATACTCAAGCTCTGAGGCTTGCTTTATAAGTACTGTGGTGGGTGCTGGAGCCAGAAAAAGACCTCGGTCTTGAGCTTGCCTCTCTTGACTATTTTTAGAGGTCTGAAAAGACAGTGAGTAGGAAGGAACTTGGAGAGTTCTATACCTCATTAGGAAGCCCTTGTTCTATTTATCAACTGTTTGGTTCTATTTCAGTTTCCAGAGGTGAGAACCAGAATGAAAATGCACTTGGTTTTGTGCTTGTGCAGCCCCTTGGAATTTTTAGAGAATCTTTGTGTAAAACTCCTTAAACAGATAATTTAGAATTGTATGGGAATTTATACATCTCTCTTCTTTTTATTGGTACTATTTAAGCTAATTACTATTTGCATGAAGGTTATAATCATTAATTCTAACAGCAAGATTAGGGTGAATTGTCTTACCCTTGTTTATATAACTTTTCTCCGTGTAAATGAAATATGGTCTGTATATATGTAGAAAATGTTGTCATATAAATTAGAATCAGAATATAATACTTTATTTTATAGTTTCATTCACTAAATCTTAAGCTAGTGCTTCTTAATGTTTTTTCCACTCTAGGCTGAGATGTGTCCCATTCCCATTGTTAACCAGTGGCTTGGTGTGGCATTGATTTTCTACAATGGGTGGGAGTGTTTCATGCATTCTGGCAATGATAGTGGGAGAGTGAGTAGGTAGAAATAATGGTTCTGATTTTTGTAGCACACACACACTCACACCCTTCCTCCCTCCCTCCATATAGTTGAGAATTAACTATCTTAGATAAATTAGTAGTATGACCTTTAACTTTATCTCAATACTTGGGGGAAAAATACCTGATGAGATATCCTGATTTCATCTAGTTCACATCTTGCCTCCATTATCTGATGTCTGCTTGCACATAGCATGAATGTAACAGATAAGCACTGACTTGTATGTACGTATGACAAGAAACTGGTTCTAGCAAGTTTTCCTTCCATTACAGGAAAAGACCCAGCTCTGAAGGTGGAGAAAAGATTAGAAATGTTCCTGGGGAATTGAGCAATTTGTTAAACCAAAGGTGTGTAGTTTATTCTAGAATTAGCTTTTGTTTTCTTATATTAATAGTGGGTTTTTCGTTTGTTTGTTTTAGTTTAGTGGTTATTTAAATTTTTTCTTGGAATCCTTTTTGTTTGTTACAGCAGAGATGTCAGCTTATTTATAGGAATTGCTTGAAGCCAGAGTCATGGTGGATGTAGGAAAGTGGCCCATCTTCACTTTGCTCTCACCACAAGAAATTGCATCTATTCGGAAAGCATGTGTCTTTGGCACCTCAGCCAGTGAAGCATTGTATGTTACTGACAATGATGAGGTAAGAATCTCTCCAAATCCAGAGTTTGATTTTAGGAGTTATTTTGGCATTGAGCTTTGAAGTGTACAGTTCAAAGACTGAAAAATGGTGGGGGATAAGAGAACCTGAAATTCAAGAAGACTCTTTAATAATTTGTCTTTTCTTTTAGTTTCTTGACTTAATACTATTCTAGCCCCTGCTATTGGGTTTAATAGTATTGCCAAATATTCTGAAACTTAAATTATGATATCAGAGGTTGAATTTTTCTTAACAACCGTTTTAGTCTTTTCCTACCCACTGAGCTGTCAAACTGAAATTGAGTGTGTCTTATTTTCAGAATGAGTAAGGGAGCCTTTTTGTAACTTTAGGCCAAACAAATCAGATAGAACTGTTTGTTTTCTAGGTCTTTGTATTTGGACTGAACTACAGTAACTGTCTAGGAACTGGAGATAACCAGAGCACACTTGTACCCAAAAAGCTAGAAGCTTTATGTGGAAAGAAGATTAAAAGCCTTAGTTATGGGAGTGGACCACATGTTCTTCTCAGCACCGAAGGTAAAGAGGAAACAGTCCAGCTTTTCAGTTTGTGGGGAATTGAGCAGTTAATTCTAAGCTGAGGCTCCTCTCAGGGCTAGATCAAATAATTAATTTCTAATGGTTTATCTCTTACATTTTGAGAGATAAATGTTAAACACTTCAGGCTAACTCTGAAACAGCATTAGGATGACTTGCAAATTAAGCAAACTTCTGAAGATTTAGTTGTGGAAGATTAGATATAGCAAACAAAGTGGACCTTCTAGCCTAATTTTTCAGTGGATTTGTTTTAACTGTTGGGTACTATTACTTGCTACATTTTTATAAAAACAGATTGAACTGTTTTTCATCCTTTGTGTAGTTTCTGAACCTTGAATTAAAGAAATGTTAGTTTATCCCCTGGCATTCCTGTGAGTTCCATGTTGAAAGACTGTGCGACAGATTTCTTTTTCTTTCTGCCTCCCCAAGATCACTAAAGAAAGAGACAATGCATTCTTTTCTGGCCATTTATCTCTACTGTGTGCAACAAGAACTCTGAAAATATGTTATTTATAACCTAGGTCCTTTCCTTTATATTTTAGGTACATTAGCTCTTGCTTTCTTTGTAGCAGAGTTCCTCAGCTTTTTGTTGGGTGATTCTGGAGGGTGGCATCTGGGAGACAGTTTGCTCCCCTACCTTTCTATCTCCAAACTAGGAGCTTCAGTAGGTCTTAATGTTGAGCTTTTTAATTGCTTTTAACTCATATCTGAATTTACTCCAAGTTGTCTGCATCTTTCTGAAGCTGTGAGATCCAGATCTGAGCATGATTGTCTAGTAGGAGTATAACTGGTATTGAGCATAATGAGGTGATTATCTCACTTCCGTGTCATGCCTTCTGGCATCACACTGCCTCTTTCAAGCAGTTACAACTTTGCTGACTGGTTCAGCTTGTCATCCATTATGACCTAATGATTTAATTTTTTCCTAATACATACCAATTTTAACTAGTCATTGCTTTCTCACCATAAATTACTGAGGCAGTGTTTTAGGGAGAATATACTAAAACATGTATATTCAAATTTTAGTTTTCTTCAAAGTGGTAACTTAGAATATTGTAACTCTTCTTTTGGGATTATTTTTGGCATCCAGATTATATAGTTTTAACTATCTTGAATGTTACTATTAAAATATAAATATAAGTAAACATAAAACAAAAATATAAATATGAATAACCAATTTTCTTGTGGTAATATTTTTCTTTTTTAAATTTAATTTTGATGATTATAATACATTTTACACAATATACACTAAACATGTGCATTATGTATAATATATGTAAATACATAGATTCATGTATATTGTATATGTTTTACAATCATAGTTTTAATACAATTTAATACTTTAAATTTAAACCATTGAATAGTTTATAGCCTTTAGTAAAAATCCTCCATCTTTCCTCCTCCTCAGTCTTAGAAACTGTTCTTCAAAAGGAACCACTTTTAATTCAGATGTTTATCCTGATATTTAATCTCATGTTTTTAAATTAATATACTTATACTATACTGTTATTTCTAAATTTTTGAACTTAGATATTATCTTTTGACTTTTTATAATGCCAAGTAGAATTTAGCTCTGTCCTCTTCCTTCCCTCTCCTATCCTTTCAATGTAGTGATATCACCATATTGGTGAAACCAGGTCAATGTTTCCATTATTAGGACTCTGTAAGTATTATTTATAGCTGAGCCACCTCCTTTCTTGTACAACTGTTTGTTTTACGGGGTTCATTTACTTAGTTTTCTATACATTTATCATTAACATGCCCAGACTCTTCTACAGAGCAGTGTTGCTTCTTAGTACATCTGAGTGTATCGGGTCATCTCTGGAGTCCTTTGTCCTGCTGCAGCAGGATTGGTCATTCTATGCCTACTGTACAGGCTAGAATTTCCTTTCACCATCATCCTTGAAAGTCCCTTCACCTTCTTTCTCTCTGGCTCCCTTATTCTTTGTGTCCTGTGATCTTTGGATTATACCTTCATTTGAATGAAACATATTTCTCTAGTAAATTTTCAGGGAAATGGGTATGAGAGATCTTTTGAGACCTTGTTTTCAAATGTCTTTATTTTACCTTTGCAATTGATCAGTGATTTGGCGCGGCTTAGAATTACAAATTACAAATCATGTTTCTTCAGAATTTTGAAGTCATTGTGCTTTGCAAATTTCAAGGGTTGCTGATACTATTTTAACTTTTGCTGTTTTGCCTATGACTGTTTTTTCCTCTTTGGAAGCTTTAAGGATCTTTTTTTTTTTTTATTTCTGGTGTTCTGAAATAACCATAGTTATATATACTCTAGTGTAAGTAATTTTTACTATATTGTATTGGCTATTTTATTGGCCCTTCAATCTGGAAATTTCTTCATTTCTAGAAAGTTTTCTTTTAATATTTCATGGACTAATTTAGAAGTTAAAGATTCTGGATCTACTTTTTGGGAAACTTCTCCAACTTATCTTACAACCTTTATGTCAAATTCTAACATTTCTGCTGTTGAATTTCCAAGTTCCCTTTCTTGTTCTTTAAGTATTCTTTTCTAGATCCTCCTGTTGGTTTCATGGATTCAATATCTTCTCTTTGAGGCTCTTATAGTTATACATTATTTTAAAATTATTTTCTGTTCTCTGCATTGTTTCTTTTCTTCCTCCCAAGTTTCTTGTTCCTCTTTGTTTGTTTTCATCTCTGACTTTTAAGTTAGAAGCTTTCTTTGAAAAGTTTGATGATCTTTGGCTACCTGTTCGCAGGTAAGAGCCAAGTGCTGATATATTTATTGGGAGTTTTGTGTTCCTGGGTGGAATTTGCTAAATACCGAGTTTCACTTTAGGGAGATAATAACTGTTCAGTCACGATGCCCCCCAGTGTCCGTGAATGGATTTCTGTAGGGTGGAGTCCTCCAGTTTTCTGACCTGATGTATGTTTTGTTTTTGCCATCTTTCTAGATGCTGGGTAAGTGAAGGGCAGGGATCTCAGTATTCTGTACGTAGACTTCCAGTTCTCCTTTTCTCACTACACTGTCTCCTTGAGGGCCTCGTGAGCCCAGAGCCCTCTGTAATATTTTCTTTGTTGAGTTATGTGGGGAAAGAGAGGGAAACAGTTTGGGGCAAAAGAAAAAATTTGGCTGCAGTGCTATTACTACAAGAAATTCATGGCGAGTAAATGCTGTTAAGTCTCTTGTTTTTTATTCTAGAGTTGGGAAGGGGTAGTTGCCTGACTCCATAGGAAGAAGATAAAGATTTGGGGTCTGTTTCTGTTTTCATTTGAACCTTGCCCTTGTATCTCCTGTGGTCCCTGGTCCCTCCAGTCCCTGGGCCTTCCTGAGATTCCAGGGCTGGAATTGGTTGCACCTTTTGCTGATGTAGGTGTCACCTTCTTTGGTCTGCTATGTTAGTTACCACATTCACCTACTTTCAAGGTCCCAACATTTGTTAACATCTCCCCTGTTGTGTTTTATTCTCTATTCTTGTCCTTGAGTGTTTATGCCTTTTTCCACACCTTTAGTAGGATTTGGGGAGTGAGTGAAGATAATAACATAAGTTCAATTCTCCATGCTTTACTGGCCTGGTTGGTATTTTTAAGGGGTATTTCAGGGATATTTGGATTAATGCTGTGTTATTAAGTTGAACACCCAGTCTCACCTGGTAACTACTCTGAAGATCAACGTTCATTTGAGTTTTCCTAAAGGTCAGAAATTCACTGGGTGTGTCTTGGCCTCACTCTACTCTTTCCCTTCTCTACTCTCCACTCTTCCTTCTAGCCTGGTATTATCTTACCCTCACATCCTTGGGTAATTTTACTCATCTCTAAATCCTCAAATATTCCTGAAGTTTCATCCTTGCTCTGTTAGAGACTGTGTGGCAAATGGACACTGGTGTCCGGTTTGATTGGGTTGCTTTGAAAGCTTCCCCAGGAATTGGGACTAAAACCCATCTCATGAAGGAGTTCACTTTTCCTGTTTCAAGTAAAAAGGGAAGAAAGATGTATGTATACTATTTTAAAATAATGAAGTAATGCATTAACAAGGCAATAATTGTCAAGGGTGAAACTGGAGAGGACTTATGGTCCTACTGTCAAGCATCCGGGGAGTAAGTCCTTAATCTTGAGGGGCATCTGGGTGACAGAGCACAGTGTTCACTAGGTCACTGCATGTACTGCTCAGATCCACATCTTTCTTTATCTTTTGGGTGTGGCTCCTCCAGGATTCTGGTGGGCCTCTTTTCCTAGGGAAAACTTATGAAAAGATCTTTAGTGGGATATATTATAGCCTCTGCACTGCAACTAGTCTCCTGGCTACAACTGGAACTCATTGCCTCTTTCCTCTAGAACCCCATTCTGGATTCTCTTCACATTTGGCTAGCACCTGGCTTAGCCTGATTGTGTGACCCAAACTCTCATCTTTGAGTGGCATGAGCACCTAACCATGTTGTATTCTGGCCTTGGCTACTGCACATCTCTATTTACCATCACTGTTGGACAAGCTTGTCACTGCTTTCTTCAATAGGCAGCTTTTGGATGTTGCAGTATATGATAGGACAGTGAGCACTACTGTACCTCTTTTGCTGTTAAGAGGTCTCCGATGAGAGGTTTTATGGGATTCTTTGTAAGCCCTCAGATGGTGGTGCTGGCTGAGGCCCTGTATTCAGGAAACCCATATCCAGATTATATGTTGATTTCTGTCAATATGACTGGTTGCTCATTCCAGGACGGAATAGGTCCATTTGGAGCCATCTTGCTAACAAATAGCTAGTTGGTCTGCTTGATGGGTGGTGCTGTATCAGGGGCTCTGCGTCAGTTCTGTTACTGGTGTAGTGGGCATTCAGCAGTGGTAATCACTTGATCAGCGTTAGTAGATCTAATTTTTATATATGTAAGCTGACTTCTGATCACAAAACTGATCTTCTTTCTATGTTAGTGCCAAGTCCCTTCTTTTAACAATTTTGCATCTCTCTCCTATTTTCTTATCCATGCTTCTTTCTCTCACCCCTCATTAATGGTTACTTTAGAGAGGAAGGGCGATGTGAAAGAAATTAAGATTGAAGAATTAGTTGTGCAAAATCTAGAGAGGGGGGAAGTACAGGTGTTACTATTTCTTCTTGGAGCTGATTCTGTGTGTGTGGCCACCTTGTATATAGATGGAGTTGTTTATGCCTGGGGCCACAATGGATATAGCCAGCTTGGGAATGGGACAACCAACCAAGGCATTGTTCCCATCCAAGTCTGTACCAATCTCTTGATCAAGCAAGTGGTTGAAGTAGCTTGTGGCTCACATCATTCAATGGCTCTGGCAGCTGATGGAGAGGTAAGTACCTTGCTTTCATTCTTTATTTTTAAATTGTGGTAAAATACACATAAAAATTACCATCTTAACCAATTTTAAGTGTACAGTTCAGTGACATTGAGTTCACATTGTTTTGTTATCATCACCACCATTCATCCACAGAACTTTTTATCTTTTTTTTTTTTTTTTAATTCATTTTTATTGTTAGACTTATTGGGGTGACATCTGTTAGCAAGGATTACTGTATAGAAGAAGACATAGGTACTAAACTTATAGACCTAGGACTCAAGGAAGACTTCATGAACCTGACCTCAAAGGCAAGGGAAGTAAAAGCAAAAATAAATGAATGGGATTATATTAAACTAAAAAGCTTCTGCACAGCAAAAGAAACCATCAACAAGGCAAAGAGACAGCCAACTGAATGGGAGAAAATATTTG
>PVJL010009420.1:0-57347 GCA_004026885.1 Lyroderma lyra
TACAGGAGCAGCGTGCAGGAGCAGCGTGCAGGCGCAGCGTGCAGACACAGCGTACAGGAGCAGCGTGCAAAAGCAGCATGCAGACGCAGCGTGCAGGAGCAGCGTGCAGACGCAGCGTGCAGGCGCAGCGTGCAGGCACGGGGGAAGGGCATGTGCCAAGGCCCTGAGGCAGGAGGGAGCACAGCACACTCAGGGAAAAGAAAAGCAGAGCTGCTGGGGCAGAGACAGTGATTAAAGAGGGAGGTGGCCTGCCTTGAGCTAAGTCAGTGACATCATCAAGACCGCTGCCACCCTTGTCATCATCACCGTCACCATCATCATCGTCATCACCATCATTCTTGTCATCACCATAACCATCATTGATGCCACCACCACCACCATCATCACTATCCCTGTCACGTTCGTTGTCATCGGTCTAAACCAGGAGTTGGCAAACGTTGCCTTAAAGGACCAGATGGTAAATACCTTGGGACGCGTGGGCCACGTGGGCCAGTGGGAACGCCTCGACCCTGTCTTTGAAGGTCTGCTTTGAAGCCACGGCCGACGTGCCCGAAGGAGCTGGCCGCGCTCTGAGAAAACCTTGTTTACAAGACTAAGCAGGCGGTGGTTGGCTGACTCCTGACCTAAACGGGATTCAGAAACGGTCTCTCCCTGACGCAGGGGACTCCGACACAAGCCATCCCGCACTGCAGGTGGCGAACCCGCCTGGCCGCAGCACCCCGGCCCCGGCAAATGCTCCCACACACCAAATGCAGAGGGCAAGAGTGATCCCGCCAGCCCCTCACCCCTCTCCGACGACGGCCGCCTTTCTGCCGTTTTTAGGACCATCTGAAGAGAGAAAACTGAGTGCCAGTGGTGGAGCCTAGGAGATAGCCCCCCAGGATGTCAGGTTAAAAGGGGAAAAGAGCGTCCAAGAAGCACCTTCTCTCTGCTGTCCCTGCAAGTTACTCCAGAGGCTCTGAGGGTTTGAGGTCAGAGGATGCTTAGCTCTTCACACCTCCAGGCCGAGGCACGTTCCCAGCCAGCCTCGCGGGCCCTGTCTGACCCCCCAGCGTAGCCGAGGAGAGCTGCCCGGAGGGCACCTTGGGCCGCGGCGGGGCCAGGGGCGGCTGTGAGTCTGAACGCGAGATCGCCACCTGCTCGACGTCAGGCTGCTCCCCCTGCCAGTCCCCCGGCGTCTCGAGCTCCTGTTCTCAGGGCACCCCGGGTGGGGGGCACCTGCCCCGGAGGGTGGGCGCGAGGACTCCGTGAACTGAATGTCACGTCGTGTTTTCTTAGACGTGCTGCAGCCCACGGTGGAAGCACAGAACTGCTGTTGCTCTGCACGTGTGTCATTGGAACTCGCATTCCCACCCTTCGCTACCGTCGCGGGCACGTGACCCGTGAGGAGTTCCTGTTCTCGGGGCCCAGCCCAGCTTGTTCTCCTTTGATGTCTCTTCCTTGTAAAGCCACTAAGTGTCCTCGTTTATTCATTCACCAGCTACGCGCTGGCATCCGTTCTGTGCCTGTGGCCCGGAGATGAAGCCGCCAGGTTCACGGCCATCTGGGAGCCCAGAGTCCAGGAGGCCAAGTTATTCAAGGCCAACGGCCCAAGACCCTCTGACGGACGAGGCTAGACAGCCCTCAAGGGGTGACTGAGAAGGGCAGAACTGGTACCCCACAACCATCTCCAGGGGCACACACGGGGAAGATGAGAGGGTGGGGAGGAGGGACCTCCGGAACTTGGAGCCTTCCGCTGAGGGCAGGGTGTAGGGCTTCCTCCCTGCCCTCCCCAGGACCCAGACACGTGCCCACCTCAGTGGTGTTCCAGCAGCTTCCACACCGAGGCCACCAAAGCCCCGTCAGTGTTGGCCAGAGAAGCAGCAGCGATGAAAAGATGGAGGAGAGGAGCAGCCAGTGGGCCGAGTCACCTGTCCCCTTCCCCCTCCCTCCTCTTTCCTGACCCTTGATGAGGGGACAGATGGGAAGCGTCCAGAGACAGATGGGAACAGCTCACTGAGCCCCTGGAGGGGACCAGGAAGGAACCGAAGAGCAGACTACACCGTCTCCCCACTCCAAGTCCCCTAGGTCTCCAGCCTGGCTGGTGAGAACACAGGAGAGAGAGGAAGGGGGTGGGACACAAATCAGAGAAGACGCTGTGGGGTTAGGCGGTTGGCCCTGGTCTTCTAATGACCTCCAGCGTCCGGGACACGCCGAGCATCAGCCGATCACCGTACAGGTGGTGTCCCATCCAGATGTCACCACGGGCTTCTCCGTGACTCGGGATTCACTTGGTGGCGAGTTCAGGGAAGGTGACCCACACGATGCTGAGCAGAAAGGGGGTCGAATGCTCAGGTGGTTGGGGAAGACCAACGGGTCAGCTCCCGAGTCGGCAGATCGGGGAGTGGACGGCGGAGACCCGGCCCCCATCCTTCCAGTTTGGAAGGCGTCGGGGGCCCGAAACGCAAGTGAGCTGCGTGTTCTCTCCCGCTGCGGCTCGCGGGTCCTGGCTCCCTCCTCAGCCCACGGACTTAGCTGCAGCCCCCACCCACCCGAGCGCAACAGTTCTGGGGCGCTGTCGGATAAAAACAGCACGGCCCACGCGGAAGCAGCCTCCCGTTCTCACAGTTGCCATAGAAATAAGGGAAAAGGTGACTCACCGGGAAGCTGCCTGGACGCTGGGAGGCGGCCCACACGGAGAGCCCCCCGGGCCTTCAACCCAGTGAGCAGGTCCAGGAGCACTGTGTGCACGGGGTTCCCAGGACTGTCGTGCGTGACTTCCTGACACAGACCATGCTCTCGAGGGACCTACCAGGTCGCCTTTCATGTCTAATGATAGCTGTCCCTGGGGAGCCAGCCCATTCCTCCGGGGGCCGTACCAGCGATTTGTTAGTAGATGGACACGTGTCCCAAGCACATGTGAGGCTATGTTCTGGGACCTGCTGGAACCTACTAGAAAAGAGAAGCATTTCTAAAGTAGCAGTAACAGAATGTATGGGCTTGCTCGCGGCCACCATCTCAAGATAACCTCCTTAAAATGAAAGGAGGGACACAGAGAGAAGCAAACTACAGAGGGACAGGGAGGCAGCCGCCACAGTGAACACTTAGATCCACGTCTTGCTGACCAGATTTCAACCCTGGACTTGGTCACGTGAGCCAGCCAATTTCATTGTCACTTAGATCTCTCTGGGTTGGGGTTCTGTCCTTTCCAAAGAAAGAGACCAGTCTGGGATTGAATTGTGTCCCCCCAAAATATATTATAATATATTGAAATCCCAACCCCTGTACCTCAGAATGTGACCTTATTTGGAAATAGGGACCTGAGGGATACTATTAGTTAAGATGAAGTCACACTGCAGTAGGATGAGCCCCTCCTCCAACATGACTGGGTCCTTGTAAGAAGATGACATAAGGACACAGGAAGGAGAAGGTCATGTGATGACAGAAGCAGAAATTAAAGTGATGAAGCTGTGAGCCAAGGCCCACAGAAGGTCACCAGCCACCGCAGATGCTGAGGGGTGTGGGGAGGATTCTGCCCCGGGTCTCAGAGGGGACATCGCTCTGCCGACACCTGGATTTTGAACTTCCGGCGTCCAGAACTGGGAGAGGATGGATTTTTGCTGTTTTAAGTCACCCGGTGTGTGAATACAGCAGTGTTGGGAAACTCACCCAACCCCTGGCCCGGTGGGACTGTGAACGGAAGCCCACGTGTGACACCAGTGTGGGAGCTGTGTGACTCCAGGCGAGTCCCCTCCCCTTGGTCGCCTTGTCTGTGGAACGAGGAGCCATGCTTCCTCAGTGCTGTGGCATTGTCTCCAGACAATGTTGGCGAAGGGACCTGGCGGCGACTATGACTCAATGGCCCTTTGCTGAAAGAAAATGGGACTCAAGGGGCCACGAGCAGAAAGATCTCGGTTTTAATTGTGAAGACTCGCTTGGGTTTTGTCTCCTTTTTCTTCTCCTTTAGGTATCAATTTAGATTTCAGTAGCCACCTCGCTCTTGGCTTCCTGCATCTCTGCTGTGCCTCCCAGCAAAGCCAGCATCTGTCATTCCTCGGAGCTCCGCCCTCTCGTGTCGGCCGACGGTTCCGGGGACATCAGACTGAAGGACTCTGGGAAGAGGCTTTGGCTCCAGCTGCAGGCCTTGCTTCCCCCCGCGAGGCCAAGTACCGATCAAGGGCGAGAAAAGGGGCAGGCATACAGAAACATATGGTCTCACAGCTCTGCAATCTAGAAGTCCAAGATCAAGGCATTAGTAGGTTTGGTTCCTTCTCAAGGTTGTGGTCCAGGTTTCTCCTTGGCTCGTAGATGCCGGCCTTCACGCTGATAGGGCGTTCTCTCTGGATGTGTGTGTCTGTCTCCGAATGTCCCTTTTGTGTAAGGACCCAGTCACGTTGGATTAGGACCCACCCTAATGACCTCACTTTAATTTGATTACCTCTGTACAGTCCCTATCTTCAAGTACGGTGACGTTCTAAGGCACTGGGGATTGAGACGTTAACATATGGGTAAGGCCTTCTCAGACGCTGACCACCAGTCTGGCTACCCGGCCAAAGCTTATCTGGGAAGCCAGACGTCAGCTTTCCCCTTTTGGGTTATGATTGTTGCACAAATGATTAAAATCCGACTCTTCAAAATGAAAGTAATTAACACTTGGTGATTGTCCCCAAAGGGCTATCAGCTTGACTGAATGTAAGGGACTTTAATTAACTCTTACTGTTGGCAACACAGGATTAACCCTTCCGTGCGGGTGTGGAGAGAGGTGTTCCATTACGTTGCTGAGTTTGCTGTCACCTTGCTAAACTGTGGTGAAGCCACACTCTTACCTTGCCATGCAGAGAATAAAAATAACTCCAGACGGCTAGGAGGAGGGATCCCGGTGTAGACCGAGTTTGCACCAGAGACAATGAGATTGAGGAGTATGTGAGGTCCTTGGACGTCACCTAGCTGTCATTAATTGTCTGATCTCATATGATTTATGAGGCTAGTATCCCCCTGGCACCCCACGTCGTTATTACAGTACTACAGCCTGTATGCCCCATCCCTCTCCTGTGGCTACCATCAGTGCGTCCTCTGCATCTGTGAGTCTGTCTCCCCATATAATATAGGTCCAGCCTGTAGCGGTCATCTGGTTCATTTGCCCTGAGTTTCCTTTTGAGAACCACCATTCCTTCACTCTCAGGTCATTGGGTCAAGTGAGGCTAACCCCACCTAGTCCTCTAAAAGGTTGGGGTCGGGCACATGACCAAGCCCAGCCAATCAGAGTCTTGACAGTTGGCTCAGGAGTGGGAATGTGGCTCAGTCCAGGCCAGTCAACTCTGATGGAGGGGACCGCATGGGCTGTTGAACTTGGAGCTGCTGATGGTCATTCTGACCTGAACTTGGGAACAATCTGCCTGAGAATAAGAGAAGCAACCACAAAGGAAAATAGTCATAGCTAACGTCAGTTATCGCTAGACTTCCAGTTAAATGAACCAATAAGTTTGTTTGTTTTTGGTTTTTGGTTTTTGGGTTTTTTGTTTGTTTGTTTTTGTTTTTGTTTTTTTTTTTTTTTTTGCTTAAATTTGTTTGAATTCAGTTTTTACTAATGTTTCTGGAGCTGGCAAAGGGCAGGCTGCTCCATGCTGAGTCTTTGCATGTCTTCCCTGTCTGTAACTTCCTCTGTCATTTCATCTGTATTTCTGTTCCAGTTTTTCAATTTTTCTCACTTATATACTCTAGGTCCCTGGACAATTTTGAGTCATATTTATTCTCCCTATGGTACCTTGAGATTTATTAATAGTCTTTATTTCTGAAACGATTTTGTCTGTTTCTTTCATCGGCTTTGAAAGTCGTCCGTTTCCTTCTTATGCCTTCCTGGGAGTTCTTGTGTTTCTATGCCGTGGTGTCCTGCTAAGTGGGAGCTGCAGATGTTCTGTAATTATTTTGAATTTAGGTCAGAATAGCGTGCTTTCGTTTTTCTCTGCTTCTTCATGAAATTTTTCTGGTGTTCTTTTATCCGTGAATACTTTTAATTCTGATTTCTGTCACTTTCTGTATAAAATCTTGGCAGTCTTATTTCTATTTTCATATTTGAGTGTGCTGAATTTTCTTGAGCTAATTATTAACCATGGTTCTGATGGCAAGTGGGGGAGGAACTTGACTTTGGGGGCTTTCCCGTTCTCGTGTCGAAGGCTCCCCTTTCTGGTACCGTGGGGAAAGGACGGGTTCTTTCCTACACGGCCTCTCTGTGTCGGACCTGGATGCTCCTGGGCCTTCCATTCTCTTTTGCCCAGAAGTTGGGTGGCCAGCCTTCCCAGTTCGCCTGGCAGTGGGGGTTTCCCAGGATGTGGGACTTTCAATATGGAAACTGAGGAAGTCCTGGGCCCAATGGGATGAGCGGGCCCCTTAGGCTCAGGAGGGCTCTTATGACAGAATCCTCAGAGGCGCTTCCCCTCTCGGCCCTGGTGCCAAGGCGCTCCGCCATCTTCCAAGGTGCTTTCTTCCCTCTTCCCCCCAGCCGGTGTGTGCCCGGACTGTCCCTCTGGTCCTGTTTCTGGTCCAAGCCCTTCACTTCTGCTCATTCACCCCATTTCAAACCATCTCTCAGAGATTCTCCACTGAGGGAGGGTGTCTTTCCTGGGTGAACTTGCCCATGTGTCCCTGGTTCTGTCACTTCTTCACACTCTGTCCTTCCATGCGGCCCCCACGGTCCTCCCTGCACGTGTCTGGGTTCGGCTGCAGCTGTGACCAACGCAAGTGTCAGCTGGAGCTTGAGGCATTCTCTTCCTCCTGGTTGAGCTGTGGCTGTCGTTGTGATGAGGGGTGTTTTGTTTTCTCTTCCGGCTGGTCTGCGGGTTTCCAGGCGATGTGGGAACGTTTAAAAACTAGGGTGTTGTCATTCACCCGCAGAAACCCACGTGCTCAGAAAGTTGGGAAATTTGCTCCATCTGCTGATGGGTTCCATGCCCTCCCGCTGCCATCGTGGCCACGTCCGCCCCACCAGTGCTGCCGAGCTGTGAGAACCCACGCGCCCTGCGCCGGCCGTCCAGCCGGCGGTTGCTCCCGGGTGGGTGGGCTCGGCAAGCGCCTTTCCCCGGCATCTCGTCGTTCCCAGGGGCTGTGTTAAGTACTTTCACGCCTCCGTGCCTCGGCTCACGCTGTTACTTCTGCCTCAAGGACCCTTCGCCTCCTTCTCCACCTGGAAAAACTCCACGCCTCCTTCAAATTCCGCTCACGGCAGCCTTCTTTGGGGGGCTCTCCGCCACCTCTCCCCCGTCCCCACCGACGTACTCTGTTGTGCTCATGCGTGTTTCTGCTTCTGCTGCCTCACAGCCCTGCTTGGCCGAGCCCCCCATGGTGTTGGGCTTATTCCACGGGACCTGACCTTCTTTCGGTCCCTGTCCTACCAAATCCTGAGGTCTCCCAGGCCAGAGAACAGGCCGCCTTTGTCTCTGTGTCCCAGGAACCCAGCTTGGCATAGAGCAGTTGCTCTCAAACCTTCATTGAATGAATGAGCAAGTGAATAAATAGCTTATGCCAGGTTTTGCGTCTAAGAGGGCTCCGTGGTGCGGAGGGCAGTCCTGCACACGCTCGTCACTTGTCACTGCTCACAAAGGCCCAGCTGACATTGTGGGCTCCAGCCTCCAGTTAGGAAGCACTCGGACTCTTTTATTCTGCTTCATTATTATTTTTTTAAAAGAGAAAACAATATGATACTTCCTCAGAGCTCCCCAAAGCACACCAATCAGCATACTAATCACCCTGAAGTGTCATCTGAGTCTGCCAATTTCATAAATTTGCATATTTTCCAATCAGCCCGTGCCCCTCCCCCCCTTCATTAGCTATTCTTGGAAGAGGTTTACTCCCTCCACATTGCTCAAACTGACTTGATTCCTATTTCGCTTTGTAAAGACAGATTTGGGCGATGATGAATTAGTCATTGCCAATTTCATGCACTTACGCTCCGTGCGTTCGCACCTTCCGTCTCCTCAGCCTCGCTCTCCCCTTCTGGCTCCAGATGGCATAGCCAGGCAGCCTCCCCGCTCCAGCTCCGCGGTGCCAGCTTGGGATGGCACATCACCCCCTGGCACCCTCTGCTGCTCCTGCTGCATTCAGTCTGTTAGGAACCCGGAACTGTGAGTGAGACCCTGGGGATTGTTAGAGACAGACGTGCCCCTCCATGCCCCACCGTGGGATCACCGTGGGATAACCGTGTGGAACCATCACAGATACGTTGTTTCTCTGAAGGCAGAGGCCACACGCATGTCAAGAAGGGACTGACGCCATGGAACTGTGCAACGAAAGAGCCAGGTCTTTAGCTTTTCGGAATCAGAAGTCCCGGGGGGGGCAGATGAAAAGATTTGGATGAACCTGTGATTGGGCTAAATGGTTGCACCTCTCATGTCTGTAGCCCCAAAATGGGGGTCTAGATGAAGACGGGAAACCAAGACAAAGAGGGGGGACAGTGTCAGAGATGAAGAAGCGGAGGGTCCTTGAGGAAGCGCCAGGCCTCTGCTCACCACCCAGTGTTGAACCCCGAGGCAGGAACAGACCCTGAGTGGGGAATGCCCCAGTGCACCCGGCGATGGGAGAGAGGGCGGAGCCCAGGGAGGTGGCAGGTTTGCTGAGCTGCTCATCCCCCGGGCTCGGTGGAGGAGAGACGGTGACATGCCTATCGCATCTGGATAAAGGAGTGTGGTCAGAGACTTTCCCACCCCCACGAGACCAGGCGGCCGGGAGCAGATCACGGGGTGGGGCCTGCAGGAAGTCAGGTGTCAGGAGTGAGTGAGGTGGCCCCTGACACGTCCGGGTGGACATCCACGGATGCAGTGGAGCGGTGGGCAGGCAGACACAGCAGCAGGGACTAGGTCACCAGGGACAGACACCCCACTCCCACGATGGCCTACAAGAGCCTCCAGGAACCCAGACACAGCAGGGCTGCTCAGTTGGTGAGGCCCTAAAGTGACTGAGATCATCTGGGATGAGCTGAGGTGACCAAATGGACTGGGAAACAGAGGCTGGGGATGGACGTCGGAGGCCAGTTGCAGGGCCAGGAGAACAGAGTTCTGTCTGACGCAGCTGTCTGGGCCCGGGCTCTGTGAACACCACGAGGTCTGTTGAGCAAAAGATCATGAGTTGACGCCTACGTTTCTG
This sequence comes from Lyroderma lyra, assembly GCA_004026885.1. Taxonomy (NCBI): domain Eukaryota; kingdom Metazoa; phylum Chordata; class Mammalia; order Chiroptera; family Megadermatidae; genus Lyroderma; species Lyroderma lyra. The sequence continues at coordinate 9,115 of PVJL010009420.1, forward strand.
TGAACGTTAGACTTCTAGATGGAAATGTGGGCATCATCGGGGCGCCCACAGGTTTTATGGATCCGGATGTTTTAGGCACTGTGTTGCCAGCTTCCTATGGCCACCAAGAAGGGTCAGCTGGGTCTCCTTGACCTGTGACCATTACAGCACCTCCGAAGCCATTGATTGTATCAGAAGAGCTAATGATACTTATCAACACAAGTGCCCACACCAAACGCATTTCACAGAGATCCTTCCAAACATCTGTGGTGTGTGTGTGTGTGTGTGTGTGTGAGAGAGAGAGAGAGAGAGAGAGAGAGAGAGAGGGAGAGAGAGAGGGAGAGGAGCAGGGAGAGAGAGAGAGAGGAGCAGGGAGAGAGAGAGGGAGAGGGAGAGGGAGAGAGAGGAGCAGGGAGAGAGAGAGAGAGGAGCAGGGAGAGAGGAGAGAGTTTATGGAGAAAGTGAAAGGAATGAACGGCCAAAACCTTCTAGAAGCAGAGGGTCTTAAAGCTTTCAGATGTCGGGGTCGCTCAGCTCACGGGCCCCTCGCCGAGCGTTGTGGAGACGGGACCAGGGATGATACTGTTGGCAGAAATATGACCAGTCATCTTATGTTGCTTGTGAAGAAAGCTTAAATAGAGTTCATTTGCAGGCGATGGAATATCATGAGTTATAAAAAGAATGGTCAAATTAAGCCCAATCGGCTTTTCCCCAAGTTTTCTCATTAATTTTAATTTGCTGTGTTGGCATCCCATATGTCACTTGTGCACAGTCTCGGTGAGAGCTGGCACGAAGGGTACGAAGACAAATCTCTGGAGGAGGCGCACGGTCTCCAGTCCATGTGACTCGCCCTTCTTCATTCGGTCTCGTTAGCAGTGCGGCCCCTGCAGCCCTGACTTGGAGATCCCTGCCCGTGCAGGAGCCCCCCACCGTGGGGACTCGGGACAATGATGGTGACTGCAATATTGCTATCCCTCGTTCCCTGCACTGACCGGCTCCTGTGTTGGGCCCCGGCAGTTCCGAATACCTTCCTGGGCTCCCAAGAAGCTGGCGTTTCCTCAGGCTGTCACGCAAGCCACATGGACACAGGGAAGTATCTGAGAAGGCCCCGGCCTGCAGTGACAGAGCCCCTCAAGAATGCACGGGGACAGCTTGTCCCCGGCAGGCGCCAGCACAGGGGACAAGGTGAGGAGACAGTCACCGCACAGGGCAGCAGTGAGGCCCCACACATCACGGTGTCCCTTCTGTCGCAGCTGAGTACATTTTTAATGGGGCCCAGCTGCTCCGGGCTGGGGTCCCCTCTGTCCAGACACCCGTTTTGCTCCATCTTCTCCCCCCAGTTGGTGGCCCTGGGGAGCAGCTCGGCCATTGTGACTCCACCGCCACACTGGGGCTCTCCCCTCTCCTCACCCCACTCTTCTGGGCCTTTTTCTGTACCCCAACGCTTCCAATAGCCGCTTCACTGCTGTTTCAGGGGCGTCAACACTGCTTCCCCCGAGTGTCCTGTCGGCGGGGTGCAGACGGCTTTAGAGGGCCGTGGGTGAGCACTTTCAGACACGAATCTATTTACTGTGCATTACAGACCGGTCTGTGTCCCCCTCGGATCTGTACGTTGCAGCCCTGACCCTCCCTGTGGCTGCATTTAGGGAGGGAATTGAGGTTAAGTGGGGTCCCGCGGGTGGGGGCCGGGCTATGTGCCCGTGGGAAAATCGTTCGGTCTGTCTGCAGCCCGACCCCTCATCTCTAAGACGGAGGTGATGTGACGTCCCTCTCGGCGTCTTGTTTTGGGAACGATTTCTGCAAAGCGTCGGGCATGTCTCACCAAACCAGCGTTGGTCACCGTCATTAGCCCTGCGTGGGTGCTGACGGAATAAAGGAGTGAACGAATGCTTAGTCCAAGGGGGGGACGAGTCGCTCGTGGGTGAGGAGGTGGTGGGTAGATGGGTGGATGAAGAGCGGGGAAGTAGGGCGTGTGGGTAGGTGGATAGTCGGAGAGACTGTGGCTGGTCCGTCACCTGCTTCCCTGCGTGGCTGAGGCCTCCGGCCTCCAAGCCAACGGCCAGAACATTAGCGATAGCACAGGTGACCTCGGGAGTGAGAGTTTTAGTCAACTGTTAAGTGGCAGTTTGAGACTGTTCTTTCTCTTGAACGGAAAGCCCAAGTATGAGATCATTGACGGTCGTCTTCTTGTTTTATTTTTTTAAATTTTTCAGTTACGGCTGATATACATCATATTAGTTTGAGGCGTACAGCACAGTGATGAGGCACTTATGTAACTTACGAAGTGATCACCCTGATAAACCTACTCGCCGGCTGACGCCATAGTTATCACACTGCTGACTGTGCTCTCCATGCCATACTCTGCACCCCCCGACTGCTCTGTAACTCCCGGTTTGTACTCCTAACCCCCTCCCCCTTCATCCATCTCTTCAGTCCCCACCCCCCAATCTGGCAACCATCGAAATGCTCTCTCTCTCTGTGACTTTGTTTCCTTCTGATTGTTCATGTTTCGTGTTCTCTAGATTCCAAATGTAAGTGAGATCACGGGGCATTTGTCTTTCTGTCTGACTTACTCCACTCAGCACAACGCCCTGTAGGTCCATCCAGGTGGTTGCAGGATGGCAGATTTCACTCTGCTTTTGTGGCCTTCTTAAAGACACAGAGGTGGGAGGGCTGTTCTGTGTCAGGAGCCTTGTGGCCTCCAGAGCTCCTAGCCACTTCCCTGCCCCTTCAGATGCACATTTGCTCCTAACCTGATAAGCAAAACCTCTCTGAGCAGCCCTCAGACCTGGCCTGCAGGTCCAGCAGGATTTGCAGACAGGCCCTGGGTAATCTGTCACACCTTTTTAATTACCAAGCGCCGTCCTGGAGATAATGAGCCTTTCTATGCAGTCTGGCAGGTGTCGAGTCAGAAGTGCCAAGAAAGCAGTTGTCACCAGAGTTTCAACACAGGCTCTAGTTCCTTTAAAATAATCCTGCAGTTGTCTCAGAGTCTCCAAAAGGGCCCATCCTCGGGGCGCCCAGACGTGTGTGGCTACTTCACCCTAATAGCCTCGCTGGAGTGAGTGTCAGGGTGTCCTATGGGGACAGTGTCACAGGTCAGCCCCCAGGAGCCCATAGAGTTAAAATAAAGATGCGTCCATTCCACACGCCCGTTCTCTCTCTCTCCTCTTCCATTTTTTCCTTTTATAGCCCCCCACCATTTCAGTGAGGGTCCACACAGTCGAAGCTCTGGCACTTTCTATGGAGACTCCCCCTTCTCAGTCCCCTCTGGCTTTTCCTGTGTGTCAGAGGTTACAAGGGACCCTCCCCAGGGACTGGGCTGGGAGGCTGCAGTTCTCGGGGACATGGGCTGGTTACTTCACCGCCTGAATCTCCGTGTCCTCGTCTCTATAATGGGACTGACAAGCCCTTGCTCCTAAGCCTGCTTTAAGCATCCCGCGGAATTCTACGTACCTCGCACGGCCCTTGGCTCCTACCACAAACGTGCAAAAGTGCATAACGGCTCGGTGCCACCGCTCAGTGTTTTGACAACACCGAGCACACGTGAAGAACTGGGCCGAGCACCGGAGTTGCAAATGATGTCCCTCTCCCAGTGTCTTGCTTGTTTAAATGCGGACGTGCTGACACGTCCCCCCCCCCCACTATAGACTCCCCTTCCCTAGTTCTTTAGCTCTCAGCTTCACCTTTTTCCTAGTCCCTCGCTTGAATCACCTCTCAAGCTGTTTTCCTTTAACTCTAGCTTAAAAACAGATTGCTCCGAGCTTGAATCATGGAATGTCTTCACCCTGCCTCCTGCCTTAGATAATCACCCCCAAACTTAAACAGTAGGCTTTTAGCCTGCATCTTCCAGATATCCTTTGCCCAGGCTTGAACTAATCACTCAGAGAAAAATTTGTAACTTGTGTTCCCAAAATGTCCTGCCTCCAACCTTGGTTAGTCATCCTAAAATTTGTGATATGTGATGATAAAACTTTACTGGGCGTGCTAGACTTTAGCTAATCATCCTGGTGACTGTACATCTGTGTTTGTTAGCTGTATCATCCCCAGGCCATTTCTGGATAGGTGGTGACACCTGGGTGGCCGGTGGAGCCCCAAAACAGCAGGATGCAGACTCCAAAGGGCTAAACAAATCTTCTATCAAGTAGCCACCCTGCAGGGATGGCTTTGAGGCCTGCTTTTCGGGGCAAAGCTTTTGAACTTATTAACTGGGTCTGGTTCTCCTTGGCTAGGGGCCATTGGGATGCAAATGTCACCTGTTGGAGCCCTTCCTGACTGAAGAAATCAACACAGTCTCCCAGGCGGATCATGAGACCCCTTCCCCCATTTAGATCAGATAGGGTGAGAGCTCCATGGATCCCGGACAGGTAGGGACAACGACCGACTCAGCAGGAAGCAGATACGGAAGAGGAGACCTCCAGCCCCTCAGCTTCCCATGGAGGTTTGTGGGGATCACGTCTCAAGAGAATGTGAGGAAGGCAGGTAGAATGGGGGCATCTCGGGACCCTTCCCATGAGACTCGCTCTGCTGGAATGATCACCACCTTGAGACCACCCTCTCACTAGTGATCCCTGCCCCAAGATAAGACAATCACAGGAGGTAATTGAGTTTGGAAAGGAAACATGGGCCATAGAAAGGTGATGTCACATCCCTCCACCCCGTCCCCCGCTTCAACCAAAGATGTCAATCAAGAAGCCCCACGCCCGGATGGACACAATCCCTGACAACCAGAGAAAAGTCCCGAAGCCTCGTTTATTCTCCTGCTCCACCCCGCCCCTACCTCTTTGGGGTGCACTTTCTCTCAATAAACTATCTCTTTGTCTCACCTCTACACTCGGGTGTGTGTCTCGTTCAATTCTTTGCTCCAAATACGAAGAACCTGGACACCACACCGATGGGGACACCCCATTTTCCGGTAGCAGTGCGACCGGGCAAGTGGCTGCTATGTGACAAGCCAACAAGCTATGATGGAACGTGGAAAGACAGATTAGTTAGGTCTTTTATGGCATTGTCGGGCCACGGCCACACGCCTGCCCCGCCTGCCTCAGGGTGAGCAAACCGGTCCCAGGTGTACTCGAGGTCCTGCCAGCCAGGTACACGGTCACTTGCTTTCTTCAGTCAAACGGCCACTAGTGCGTTAGTAAGTGATGCCTTTGCGATACGGGGGGACGACACGCTAAGACTAGGCCACCAAGAGCAGCCTGAGGCCAGACGGAAACCGCTCACTGGGCAGGACTGACCGAGTGGTTCTGGGCCGCGTCCCACCTTTCTTCCCCATGAAGAACGTGCACCTGGCTCCCACACGCGGCTCCTTCTCTGCTTAACTTCAAGACTATTTGGGTCGTCAGGATCCCAGCAGACACACTGGGCTTTACCTGGAGAGGCTGTTGACAGGTGTGGGCGGTTAACAAAACCCACAGGGCTAATCCCTTTCCTGTGACCTGCACTCTCCCAGGCCCACGGATGCAAGAGGCAGGAACGGTGCTCGCAGGTGTGTGCAAGAACGGGCCGTGGGGCCGGAGCCGTGGCAGAGACACGGCCGGACAGCGGGGAGGCAGGAGGCAAGCCTCACCGAGCGAGGAGGGAAGGGGAGGGAAGGCCTGCCCCTCCTCCCTCTGGCCAGAGCCTCCCCTGGCTGACCCCCAGGAAGCCGAGGGACCGGGGGAGGGGGGCTCCCAGCAGGGAGCAGGGTGGGGGCCCTGGGATGGGGACACGCAGCCCGGTGGCCTTTGGTGTCTTTCCCTTCCTGAGCCTCCCGGTCACGCCACACTGGGAGCACGGTTACCCCCAATGACACAACCACGATAATTAGCGCTGCCTTCGCGCCAGGCTCAGCACCAAGCCTGACACTTCTTATCCCACCGAGTCCGCCCCACGGCTCTACGAGGGAGGGGCCATTAGTGTCCCTGTTTTACAGCTAAGAAGCCTGTAGGAGGTACAGACCATCCCGTCTTCCTGGTTCCCATTTTCGGGGGGGGGGGGGGGGAGGGCAGTAACAGGTGAGCGAGGAGCGCCCCCCGCCCCCAGTGTGAGCCCCCTTACCGTCATGGTGGCCCAGAAAGCTAACGATCATGCTTGTCGCCACGGCAGGAGGGGTTTGGTCTGCTTCGTTTCTTTAGAGAAAGGCAAAGAGTGCTGCTACTTCCCCCAAGCTTCCGCTCTCCGCCTATCTGACAATTGCTGACTGGAAATCGCCCCGTGCGGCAACTACTGATGGTTCTGGAAGACTTAGGCCAGGCAACATCAGCCCCAGGAGGCCTGTGTTTGAATCGTGCCCCTCCCCCTGCTCCCAGCCCCACCCACGGATCCTGTCACACAGCCTGTAATGTCCCCCGTGTCCCCTGCTTGGCCCCGAGCCTCCTGATGGCCGGGATCCTAGCGCATCTGACCTCCCGTTCCCCGGGGCCTGGCGTCTTTCTCAGCACCCACAGGGCTTGAAAACTGGATGAGGGGTACACTTGTGACTGGAAGTGACACAGGACATTGCAAGTAGGCTTAATGATTTATTCATCCGACAAATAGCGATGCAGCCTACTGTGTGCCAGGGATCCCGCCAGGTGTTTGGGTTGTGCCAGGGAGCAAGACAAGCCAGAGGAAACAGAAGATAAACACAACGGAAAGAAGAACACGGGATGTTAGGAAGTGGGACCACGAAAACCCCCACAGCGCAGGCAGGAAGGGCTGAGGAGTGGGGTGGGGGTGCCGTGGAGACGGGGAGGGGTGGGCCTCACCCGCCTTCCGTGTTTGACAAGGACTTGAAGGTGGGGGGCGGGGGGGGCTTCGCCGGATGTGAAGGGCCAGGAATCGAGCGGTGACAACCCGCAAAACAACGTGCCTTGCAGCCTTTGCAGATAATTGTTATAGAGATCTCTCTTTCTGTAGAAAAGTGTTTATTTTAAATAAAAAAATAAGAAGATGCAAGATGGCTTACATGGAAACATTCCCATTTTTTTCTTAAAGGTGGGTGATCAGATGATAGATAGATAGATAGATAGATAAATAGATAGATAGACAGAAAAAGTATCTGGAAGGATTATACCAAAACATTAACAATGGTTATATGTTCTAATTTTCTCCTCTTCCTCCTTAATTTTTAATTTATTTTCCTGTAATGAACATTGGTTGCCTGTACAATAATAAAACTAACAGAAGGACAATCCTTCCGGAGAGAAGCAGCCTCTCCCAGAGTTCGAGCCTGTGTTTATCTTTGCTTACAAACTTGCTTCGTTTGAACAAAGCCAGTACTGCCCAGGTCCCTCTTCTGCCCCGGAAGCACTGATACGCCCAAAGCGGCCTTTTGCTTTGGGAAGACGGCGGTGCCTGGAACCCTGGGAACGTTGGAGAAGAAAGCGTTTAGCTGTCTTCCTTTCCCAGAGTCGTTACTAGTCTTTGGGGAACTGGGGATGACAAGGCCCAGAGGCACCTCTGGTCAGTGCAAATGCGGCGTTTATAGACCAGTTCTTGCAAGAGTCCAAAAGGCTCCGGGCTCATCTCGGAAGCAAAGACACAGCCTCACGGATTCCCAGACGAGCCGAGGTGTACCGTTGGCCACAGCATCCGTTCAGCCTTTCCACGTCGGGTCCCAACAGTAGTGGTGACATTAGTAGTGGCCAGTGGTGAGAACCCAATACGCTCCTCCCCCGTCTTACTTCACTAACTACTCCCAGGGACATTTAGAGGTAAGTTCTATCGTTGTCTCCACTCCCAGCGTAATAAAACTGAGCTCAGGGAGGTGGGGGACCTTTCTGTGGTCCCCTAGTTCAAAGCAAGAGTCCAAGTTTGGACTCAGGGCTGTCTGGGTGTAACACTGCTCCTTCTAGTCTACAGTCACATCTCCTGACCCCCGCACTAAGCCACCAACAGACCCTGGAGCATTTTCTCTGGGTATCGTTTTGGACAGTCTGAATTTACCACGAAGGGGTCAGATCGGGCCCCAAGCGCCCAGGGTGCCCTGCTAGTGCCAGGCCCCCCTCCACCCACCCCGGAGGGCTCACAAGGAGAACCGAAGTGCCACCATGTGATCGCTTGGACTCCTGAGGCACGTGGCTTAGCCTCGGGGCCTAGGCGAGGGCTGTGTTTCTCCCTAAGCCCTAACGCACCTTTACAATCCTGTCATTGTCTCGTGAGCACTTGGTACAGGAACATGGCAATGGCCATGACGCACAGGCGCACGCACAGCACACAGAGCGTGCAAGCTGGTTCGCGGAGCACGTGGCGTGGGTGACCCGCACGACTGGAGCAGCAGAGCCCTGCCGCTGAGTCAAAGGGCGTTTGCAGGACCTCTCCTACCCTCTAGTGAAGGCAACCGGGTCTAGGCAACCGCATCGGGCCTCCTGCTCGGGTGGGTATTTGCAGACAGTGTCCCGTGGCCTGCGGGGAAAAGCAGGATTGGACGGGCGTTGCAGTGCGCATGGGGGAAGTCACCCTTATCTTCCAGTTTTCAAATTCTCCTTTCTGAAGGGAAGCCATTCCCAGGTGTCACCAGATGGGCTGCTTTGTGAGGGTTCTCTCTCCATCTCCCTCTGAGCACAGGAGAGAACGGCTGGTCAAGGGGGCATGACCCCTGCGAGGCTTTTGGAGCCGGGATTAAGCAGGGGAACTGAACAAGCCAAGAAACGGTCCCTGGCCGACGAAGCCATCAGCGCCTTCTCCCGGCAAAGCACGTTGAATGAATTTTTAATTGGCTCTCGCCTTGTCGGTTATGAACAGAGACGCCGGCATCAGCCTGAGAGCCTGAAAACTGAGTTCAGAAGGGGCGTGAACAAGGTTCCGGGGTGCGGCGGGGACAGGGAAGGGGCCCCCTGCCTGCGGGAGGCCACAGCATCGCTTGTAGAACCGCCTCCGTTTACGACACGACTGCCTTTGGAGGGGCGACCGGCTGACAGCTAACGGCCCTTCCTGATAGCGTGACTTCCAGCTGGGACCTGGAAAGGGTGTGGCAGCAGCAAGCCTGGAGGTATAGATTGCAAACAGCTCGCACATGTGCTAAGTACCGTGCGTGACACACACACACACACACACACACACACACGTGCACACACACGAGGGTGTCAGGAGAAACCCCAGCTGCTGTCAATGTAACAACAACTACGGTCACGTGGCTGGATACTTCCCAGACAGCCCTCCTCTGTGCGTGCGCGCATGTGTGTGTGCATGTGTGCCTGTGTGTGTGTGCGTGTGTGTGTGCACCTGTGTGTGTGCACCTGTGTGTGCACCTGTGTGTGTGCACCTGTGTGTGCGCGTGTGTGTGTGTGCATGTGTGTGTGCATGTGCATGCACATTTCTTTGGTGTCTGTCTTGTTTCAGTTTGGTCAATATTGCTAGAAGTTAATATTTTTGGAGTTTGCAAAGAAAACCAGTTTGAGGTTTTATTATACCTTTGTCTCTGTTATTTTACTTTTATTATTTTTGCTTTTGTTTTCATACGCCATTCTCCCTAATTGCTTCGAGTTTATCTGCTTGTGCTTTCCTAGCTTCGTAAGTTGGACACTTAACTCATTTCTTCCTCATCTCATTTACTTCTTTTTTTTTTTCTGATATAATCATTTAAGGCTATAAAATTCCTTCCAAAAAGCAATTTAATGGCATTTCACATTTTGTTACATGGCATTTTTATCATCATTCAGTTCTAAGTATTTTTTTAAATTGTCTTTATAAATTCATCGTTAAGTGGTGAGTTATTCAGAAGTTTGTTTTTGCATTCTAAGCGTTCGTGGGTTTTCTCCTGGAAGGCAGGGATGTCAGATTCTGGAATATGTGCTGTCATTTCCCCTGCCACACCTGTGCCCGGACCGACAGGGGGCCCCAGCCTCTTGCCGGCGGAGCCCGGAGCCTTCCGCACCAGCTCTGCAGGCAGCCATGGCCAATCGGGAGGAGACATTTCGATGCCAACTACTGCACAAGGCTGCTGCAGGCGGGGGAGGAAGGCCTCGGGGCAGGAGCTGCCTGGCTCCTCTTTGTGATTGCGGAAAATTACTCGGATCTCGAGACAATAAAACAATACTAATTCTCCCAGCCCTAGAACATTGTATTTCCAATACATCGGTTTCGCTCAAAGGCCTTTATTGAGCACTTACTATGTTTAAGGCAGTGAGTGGACTATACATAGTGACCAGGGCAGTGCTGTCCCCCGGCCACTTGCTACCAGCCTGGTAATACGACGTCTATCATGCAGAAAGCCCCCGCGGGGCGTCCCTCGTGCCCAGGTCTCCCCGACATCTCCGGGAGCCAGCTGGCGTTACCGCCACTTCGCAGAGAGTGAAACGAGACTCAGAGAAACGCGGTAGCCCGCCCAAGGTCGCCCAGCCAGTATCAGAGCTGCAACCCTTGGAGCGAACGACAAGGTTTTGCATTCTCCCGTCTTGCCCACGAGCTCAGCGACTGGAGAAGGGATGAGCACGGATGGGCAAGCACTCTGCTGATGGCCCTTCCTGCTCCCGACACTGCATGATGGTTAGTTGCACCCCGAATCTTGCTTGGGGGCTTGTCATCTGTTTTCCTTATCTTTTCCTGAGGCTTGGGCAGATGACCAAGCAGAATCCTTACCTTGCAGCTTTCAGGGACTTGAAACAAATGCATCTGTTCTGCTGAGCGGCCTTCCCTGGGGGCCCGTGGGGCACGGTAAACATGTCTTCCCGAACTGCCCCTCTCTAATTCACCCGGCCCAAGGCAGAGACGCCTCCGGAAGTCTGGTCTGGGCGACAGTAAGGCCGTTAGAGCTGACACGTGTATGTCACCCACAGTTCACACGGCCCAGACCCCGGCTGTATGTAAGTCACATACGTGAACTACACCTATTGTCCCAGTTCATCTTGAATGAGTAGAACAAGGGTTATTATCTCCATTTGACCACTCAGGATGGGAGACTCAGGGAGCATACACGATTCACCCACGGTCACCCACAGCCATTCACTGGCAGAGCTGAGGTTAATACCTCGGTCTGTCTGACTCTGTCTTCTTTTAGCATAAAGACATCTTTTCATACAGCACTGCTACTTCTAGTTCTGCAGAGGTACAGGTCTTGGAGCAGGGAGGTAACGGCACCCAGTAGGTGTGCTCTCATACACTGATGTGTTGGTCCCAGCTGGAAAAAATACAGGCTATACAGAGCACGGCCACTGCTTTCCGTGGGACCTCCTTACAAATGAGGAGTCTCGGGTGCCACTGCGTTCCTACCGCATGTTAACGAGAGGCCCCAGTGATGTGGATGCACGCCCAATGTCCAGACCTCCGCAAGCCCATGACATTGATTTTCTTCCCAGTTATGTCCAGCTCTATACTTGTGTGTGACACAGGCTGTCGGCCTCAGCATGATGCCTGTGTGCCCTTCTCACTGAGCGCAGCACAAAGCCCGAGACTCTGAAGCTTCTAGAAGAAAACTGGAGAAAATCTCTGGGACCTTGGTTGAGGCGAAGATTTTCATGGCGAGGACACAAACAGCGAAAGCCATGAAAATGGATGAGTGGGCTTGGCTAACAGGAAAAGCTTCTGCTGTTCAGGAAACGCTGTTGAGGAGATAAGACAGTTCCCAGAACCGGGGGGCGGGGGTGGGGTATCTGGGAAACGCAGGTCCCATGGGGAGCTGGCGTCCAAGACGTGCGAAGAACTCTCCTAACGCATGATAAGGTCAGCACCGTTCAAAACAAGGGACAAAAAATTGAGCAGATACTTACTCAAAGCACAGAGGCAAATGGCAGATCAGCACATGGAAACATGCCCGTCAGCCGTTGGGTAACCGCCAATCCCAACCGTACTCCAAAGCCTCCGAAGGGCAAAGGCAGCACAGAAAAACCGCCCCCACTGCTATGGTCCCAAGGCCCGTGTCCCCCCAGGCTCGCAGGTGGAAACCCGAAGCCCCGGCGTGAGGGTGTCGGGAGGCGGGCCGTTGGGAGGTGATCAGGCCCTCCTAGCGGGAGTAGGGCGCTTGCTTCCGGGGGGACCCCGCAGGGAGCCCCCACTCTTCCTCTCTGTGAGGACGCGGCCAGCAGTCCGTGGCCCGAAGAGGGCCCTCGCCCGCCCAGGCTGGCACCCTGACCACGGGCTCCCAGGACGTTTCCGGTGTGTGTCCGCCCCCAGGTGGTATTTCGGGAAAGCGGCCCGAGCACACGGAGCCCAGGAGCCTCAGGGCGCAGAGAGCTGGCCTTCCGCGCGAGGCCCGCCGGAGTGCCGAAGGGTCCCGCCCGCCGCCGGGGAGGAGGAGCTTGGTGACTTTCCGTCTGTGGTAGTCACACACCCGCGATGCGACCCGGCAGTCCTACTCTCGGTAGTTACCCAAAAGAAATGAGAATGCATGTCCACTGGCGACCTGCGTGCGAGTGTGCACGGCAGCTTCATTCATAACTGGCAAAAACCAGAAGCAAGCCTTTTCACTGACTACAAGTCATAGCGATGCGGTGAAATGTCACCAAGCTCCAAAAAAGGACCAACTCCTGGTTCATGCAGCAACTCGGGTGATTCTCCAAAAACATTTTGCTAATTGAAAGAAGCCAGACACAAAGGCTACAAATGGTACGATGCTATTTACATGGTAAGCTGGAGAAGAAACAAAACTGGGGGGACAGAAATCAGCCGAAGGTGCTGGGAGTGGGGAGCTGGGGGCGCTGACTGCAGAAGGGGCCCGAAGGAACGTTCTAGCAAGATGGAACGCTCTGTGTGCTGTGGGGGTGGTTACGAGCCTCTCAACCTTCGTTAAAGTACACGGAATTGCACAGCTAAGAAGGAAAACTTTAGCTTTTAGTAAATTTGATCTCAATAAACCTGACTACGAACAACAAGTGTGAGAGTTCAAACCCTGCCCCCCCCACCCCCCATAATACGCGAAGGCCATAACGGAGGGGGAGATGGTAGCCGCACAAAACTGCAGCCCCGGCACTTCCCGTCAGGCCCCGGGTCCTGCGCGCTCCGGAGCACAGAGGCTGTGAAGCCGGGTACTCTGCTCCTTATCTTCTGTTTCTATCACCAAACGTGGACCATGGCTTTCCCAAATGTCCTTGTTCTAAAAACGGATAACATTTTATGTTTTGTATTCCCTGTTTCAATCCACACACACACACACACACACACACACACACACACATAGAGGCAGCTGACAAGAGTGCTTTCAAGAAGGCAGAGGCTCCAAATAACAAATCAGGGCCAGGAAAATGAGCATCACACCAGGAAGTGGAGAATAGGGAGGAAGTTGGGGTGTGGGTACCCACAGAGCATGAGTTTGCACACACTTAGTCATTGAGCCATGAGTTTCTTCCTGGACAAAGGAGACGGCAGGGGGACAGAAACACCAGAAACCCTCTGATGGGGTGGCTGCGTGGCTTTGCGCAGGCTACCGCACGTCCTGCGGCCCCGTGCCCTCATCTGCAGAACGAGCCCGCCTAATGCAGGAGCCCCCCGGCGTTCTGGGAATTCCATTAACAAATGCTGAAGGACTCTGCAGGGATGGGGGTCTCCTTCCACGAGGCTGCACCCTGCAGGCTGCACTTGACCTCTCCAGGCTCCAGGAAAGCAAGACACTGAGGTTCAAGACACTCTTAGCACTTGGCCCAACCACTGACAGGTCCGTGGGAATGCTCCTCTTCCTGGAGGTTGAAACACTCCTCCTTTGATCCAGACCCATCTTTGAGACAAGGAGATGGGCAAGGGGAGGGGGACGTCCCCTTAGAACCGATGGGAGGCACGAGCATCTTTCATGTCACTACGAACTCTTCGTAGTGCTAACGGCTGCGCCGAGTAGCTGTACCATTTCACTAGTGTCCCCTACAGCCACCTGCTCAGCCCCTGCTGTTACAAACGTGTTGCAGCAGCATCTTCATGCACACGGCTGCTCTGAGGGGGCGTCGTCAGGGGACGGGTGACCAGACACGCCGGAGGGATAAGGCAATACTCCTATTACGGGCTGAATTGTATCACCCCACCCCCACCCCCACACACAAACATTACTGAAGCCCTAACCCCCAGCGCCTGTGACTGTGACCTCGTTTGGAAATAGGGTCCTTGCAGATATTCGAGTTAAGATGAGGTCATTAGGGTGGGTCCTAATTCAATGTGACTGGTGACCTTATAATAAGGAGAAATTTGGGCACGGTGACAGATACACATAGAAGGATGATAATTGCCATCTACAAGCCCAGGGACGCCTAAGGCCACCAGAAGCCAGGAGAGAGGCACGAAGCAGATTCTCCCTCACAGCCCTCAGAAGGAACGGACCTGACCAACACCTTGACTTTGGACTTCTAGACTCCAGAATTGCGAGACACTAAGCCAGGCTAATCATCCATTTGTCCCCCCAGTGAGTGGTTGTCGTGGGCCTTGGACAGGAAGGAGTGTCTTCTGTGGAGTTTTGCAAAAAGGTTTCTTTGCTTTTTCAAAAGAGACACATAGCAGACAGGGTCCCTTTCTCCTCGGACGTGGTTGGATCTGAACGTGCGGAGCCGACGTAAGAACCAAGTTCACCCGCTGAACTAAGAGGGCCGAGGGGAGGGTGGAAAGACCCGGATCTTTAAGGAGACAGAATGAGCCAACCCAGGTCGCCGCCACCCTCCCACCGTTCTTACGACGTGAGAGGATCCATGTCCTTGTTGTTTAAGCGCGTCCGAGCTGCAGCCCGCGACCACGTGCGGCCCAGGACGGCTGTGAAAGCGGCCCAGCCCGACTGCACGCGGTCCTTAAAGCACCGCGAAAAGCATGCACGGCGCTTCGGCTGCCGTGAGTGTGAGTGTGTTTTACTTGTGGCCCAGGACAAGTCTTCCCAAGTGGCCCAGGGAAGCCACAAGGTTGGATTGGAGCCCAAAGTATCCTGGTCGCCTCCTGTCCCAGGACCTGGTGATGCTTAAGCATCAGCAGAAAACGAGGAAGTGTCCCTTTCGTACCTGTCAGTTTCGGCCCAGCGCCTGCATTTACGTAAACCAGTTGGAGAAAAGTCGAATTCACCGAAACTCCTCTAATAGCTGTCTTAGTGGGTAAATAGTTCATGAATGTCTGAGGTCACAGCAAAGACACCAAAGCACTTGAACTTGAGCAAAACAGGAGATTATCGTGCGTGTTGTAGGGGGGACACGAAATGCTGGGACAGAGAGGAAGGAGAGGAAAGGGAGGCCTCGGAGCCGCATGGCGTCACGCCTCCCACGGGCCTCTTCCCTGACCTCCTCAGACCCTCCGCCCGCAGTTCCGTGCACCGAAGTCACAAATGCTAATACGAACGGGCCACTGCAGGAGCCAGTGGCAGCGTGTTTTGGTCTCTGGAGTATAATAGGGCGGAGTAATCGTGTGCAAGACAGCAAGTGTGTGAAGACAGGCAGAACCACGGCTAGTAGTTTCCCAGGAATTGCCCCCCACATCAAGAAGTCGCGTTTGGTTCTCCTGAGACTTGAGTCCTGGTGCCGGAACGACAGGGAGCCCCAAGTTACACCTGAGTTACACCACTCGTTAGGCTCCCATGCCTCGTTCTGATCTCGCCCGCGATTTGGACCCCCGGCCCAGCAGTGACCTTCACTTTGAACACGGTCCCTCTGTGTTCGTCTGCCTGACTCCGTGGCGATACGGCCCCTGCTCACCAGTCCCTTCTGGGAAAGTGTAGACTCCAGTAGGCTGACCCTTGCATGACGGACACCTCGAAGTGAGCCCAGCGAGGCTCGGCTGACCGCACGCACCGTTGGAAGCGGGACAGGCCCGCTGCTTTCTGCCGTTTCAAACGGTACGTGTGGCCACCGAGAACAAAGCCTTCCCCAGGGGGACGGCTTCGCAGCAGAATGCCCCACCGAGGGCTTTCAGAGATCTACAGTCACTGTACCGAGGAGGTGGGCAGTCCCATACGGGCCGACGGTCCTCAAAGGTACCGCAGGCCTCAATGACCCGTTTCCCAGCACGCGCCCCCTCCCCGGACTCACTGGTTATTAATGTAACAGATGGAGCAATTTGTCACTAACAAACCCCCCAAAGGGCACCGCCGCTGCCCCTCCCAGAGCGCCTCTCGGCACCCTACACGTCGTGGCCGCCGCAGAGCGAACGCTGCTGAGCAGAACCCACCCCGCGCCCTTAGCTCCCCCACGACGGACTGCATTCCTGCGGGGACGGGCTCCCGGGAAAGCCGGGAAAGCCGGCAGGCCCTCCCGCCGGGGACACGCTCCAGGGCGCCCGGGGCTTCCCGATCGCACCCCTGCTGGCCTGTGTGCAGCCCTGTCAGCCGGAAGGCTCCGCCGCGCCTGGGGTGCTGGGGTCACTGAGGTGCGCTGTGATGACCCAGCGTTCTGGTGAGATCCTGGGTGCCTTGTGCACCTCCGGAGACATGATGGCAGTGCTCAGCGCGCTCCCATCAGACCCTCAGACTCAGACCCCTTTGGTGAAGGAAGCAAACAGGAAACCGCAGAGGCCAGCAGCTTCCGAGCTGACTTCCTGGGAACCTGGGGGTCCCGGAGGTGCCCATCGGTGGGAGAAGGCTGGGGGGCGGGGGGACCTGGCCCTTTTCACCTTGTGGACTTCATTATTTCTGGGCCTTTATGTATTTATTCATATGAGTGGAAGCTCCCACAGCCAAAAGAAGTTGAAGAGCCAAAGAGGGTGTTGGTTTTGGACACGCCCCCCCCCCCCAAACCTCTTAAGTTCTTGAAGTGACAGGGGTGAAGGAGGTGGTGGAACACAGCTATTTTTAAATACCTCACAAAGCTTAACAGAGCCTTTCCATTACTGACGGCTCCCCGAAATGTCAGGGAGAAAGCTCATCCGCCCCCAGCTCCGCGCCCACCTCCGTGACTCAGAGCCCCGTGCCTCCAGCGCGGACCCCTCTCCTGGGACCCAGATCGGGATCGACACCCGTCCGAACCGCATCTCCCCTCGCACCTCGCAGGGCGACTCCAGCTTGTCACGTTCCAACCCGAGGGTAGCATGTCCCCTGTCACCCGCTGGCCCTCGCACGTGGGTCCTTTTTCTGACAGTCCCCTCTCAGCACGGGCTGTTTTCTCGATGACGCAGAATCCTGCACGTCCCCCTCTTCCGTGCTCACCCGGGGCCACTCAAGTCCCCCTTCTTAACACCTCCGTTAGCCATTGGCTCTCTCCGTCTCCACTGGTGTCGCCCTACTCCAGTGGTCACCATCAGAGGCAGTCCCGAAGTGACCACCCTCCCCTCCGCGGCCTGCACCGGCCCCTCCCGTAGGCTGTGGGGTGGCGTCGCCACCTGCAGCGGGTAGGCCGGGTTGGACACGAGCGAACGTCCTGAGGAGTTCCATGCACGCTGTGTCTCAGCTGGCGGGAAGTTCCTCGCCTCTCCTGGCGAAGGAGGAAGGTGTCCCTGGATGGCCACCATCTTGCAAGCCCTCAGGAAATCAGAGTTTGGGCATCAGTGATGAGAGGCCACGAACCTCAGGAATGAGACCGTCGGATCTGAGCAGCGGGGCTGCCCACGCAGCACACCCAGATCTGCGAAGCTTCCAGAGCGAACCACCAACTCCCAGGAAATACCCAAGACAAAGGAACTCGTCACATGCCACCAAGGAAATGCAATTAGCCAAGTCCCAACCGTGGGAAATGGCGGACAGTTGACTCAGTTCTTTCAGCAATAACCAATTGCAGGATGATGGAAAAAGAATTTATAGATCTAGAAAAGTCTTAGGAGACCCATTAACTGATCACAATGCGGATTTTCTTTGGGTCCCATTTTAAACAAATGAGTTTGAAAACAACCTGGATGAGACCGTTGGGACATATAAACACGGACTAGATGCTTAATGATTTAAGAAATCGCTATTGATTATTCTGAGCTGGGAGAATGGTATTGCGATTCTATTTTTAAAGGGAGATTTTCTTCTCAGAGACACAGGAAGTGCAACGGTGGTCACCAGAGGCTGGGGAGAAGGGGGACGTGGGGGGCTGCTGGCCACGGGGTTCCGGTCACGCGGAATGAACACGTCCTGGACGGGCAGCGCGCGCGGGAGCAGCGGTTACCGGTGCCGTGTGCGCCCTGGGAAGTCGCTGAGCGTGCAGACCGTAAATGAGCTCTGTACCCACCCCCACACACGGGGTGACTACCCACACGTGGCAGAGGCGGGCCGCGGCCGTCGCGCGCAGTGTGCGGGCCCGTCAAGTGCGTCACGGACACGCGTGTTCGTGTCAGCGATTGTCCAACAAGGCGGCTAAAATGCAGCCGAAGGGGGCTCTGCTCTCAGAGACACGCGGCAATATTTGCGGATGAAATGGCGGGATGTTTGAGACCACGCCATCGGGGGTGCAGGTGGACGGGGTACCGAGGATGGAAGGTTGTTCCCAGATGACAACTGTCCCAGTTGGGTGATGGATATAATAGATTTGATGCACTGTTCTCCCCACGAGTTGTGCGTACTTGAAATATACCGTAATTCTGAAAAAGTTTGGGAAACCATGGCTTCAGCAAGGCCTGCCGTGCGTTGTACACGATTTTAGGTGCTTGGAATGCACGAGAAACGAAACGAAGATGCCTGACGTCCTGGAGCTCACGTTCAGGTGGCCAGAGGCAGCCTGAATGATAAACGTAATAAATAACCAAATTGTACAGTATGTTAAAATGCTATCGACAACCTGTGAACAGACGGGCTGGAAGCTGGGCAGGGGGTGCTGGGGACATTTGTGCAAGGGCCTGGCGGCGATGAGGGAGTTAGGCAGTGCATTTCTGGGGGACGGGCATGCCTGGGAGAGGGAACGGCCAGTGCGAAGGCCACCGGGCAGGCGTGTGCCTGCTGAGTTCTGGAGCAGGGAGACCCACGTGGCGGGAGAGGGCTGAGTTTGAAAGAGGAAAAGTGCAGTTCAGAAGGATCAGAGGGGTCAGGGGTCCGGGCCACGCTCACGGAAGGCCCTCGTGAGGACTTCGGCCTTTACCCTGAACCGGATGGGCAGCCATGCCGCGCCCCGAGCGGAGGGACAGGCTCTGAGTACCGTTGGAAAGAAGCACTCAGGCTGCTGTCGTGCTCTGCTCCTCAGCCGGGGCTTTGGAGTCAAACAAACCTGAGTTTAAATCCCCACTCTGCCCTTTATCAGCCATGTGGCCCTAGACTTCCACTCTGACCCTTTGCAGAAGCTTCCCCCCAGGTGTGGAATGCCACCTGTCCTCACCTACCTGTAACACACTCCTAGTCATGCCTCAATGTCCCAGCCAGAGGGCCCCACTTTGGGAAGCCTTCCCTGGCTTTGTCAGAGCTCTGTGTGTCCACCTTCCTCACCGATCCGGTCTTCCCTAAGCACTAGGTCTAGTCCATTTGGGGGTGCCCAGCCCATACGCAGCATTCAGAAAACGTTTCCTGTATTTCCACTGTTTCCAAATATTTAAATGTTTGCACTTTAGCGAGAATTCAACAAATGGTAGGTATTGTTACCTTTGTGGTTATTATGACAAAGATGTTGCTGTCGTGAGCACAAAATGTGTGTGATTGTCTGTGTATTTGCAAAGGCACTCAACGGGGTCAAAACTCACCGAAGAAAACTCACACAGAGAAAGGTCTTTGGAAAGCAGCCACGACAAGAGGGGGTGTTTCCGGGGGGGCTGGCCTCCGCGTCGTAGCCAAACGTGCCGTCACTTGCTGTGTGTGGGACTCAGAGCATAATCTAGGCCCCTTGGATGAAAAGGCCGTCTTCTTTCCAAAGCCTTAAATCAAAGAGAAATTTGCTTGCAGCATCAATTCTGCGACTTAAAGAAGCAGCGGCCGTGGGATTAATTAGGCTTTCCTGGAGCAGGTTCAAACAAAGGATTGCAGCTCCCCGGGAAGGGCGGGCGTTTTATTCAGCAGTTCGTGCAGGCCGTGCTCCGGGCTCTGCGGCCCGCTTCCCCGGGAGGGGTCCGCCAGGCGGGCCGGGGCTCGGGGAGGTGCAGCTGAGCCCCCGGTGCGGCTCCAGCTCCGCCGCCCTCCGCGGTCAGCCGGGATGGTACCGGCCGCTGAGGAGCCAGGCGGCCTGAGGGTCAAAACTTCGGTCGCTGACACATCCGAGTCCCACCTCAGCGCGACGCTGTAGCTCTTTGGCTGCTCGATCCTGAGTATTTTCTTTGAATCAACATATTTTAGGAGAAAAGGCTGCAGTCCTACCTTAAGGAGAAAAAGCAAGATTTTTAATTCACAGCCAAACACTATTAAATTTGTTTAAAATTTGTGTATAATCAAAAAATCACCCTGTCATCTTCAAGGTGAGCCAAGCACTGGGAAGACGGCGTTACCTGTGCAACAGGAACCCCCGCCCCAGGACACAATGGCTTTCAGAACTCGCGCGTAGCTTCTACCCCCAAGTCGCACCCTGGTCTTGGACGGGCTGTCCTGGTTCTGGGCGGCATTACCCTGAGTCGGCAGTGGGAGGAAATAGATTTGGGGGGCAGGGGAGGCACATGGGCCCCCTCCAGGCGTAAACCACCACTCCAGTGTCACAGCCATGCTGGTTGTCAGCTACGAAAGGCGGAAAAGATGTCATCTTTTTTCCAAGCAACCAGGAATCAGGGTTCTGTCACTGAAATCCTTTTTAAATACGTGACCTCTGGCTCCAGCTTAGCGTCTGAGACCCATTCCAGTCTTGTGTTATTTGCCTTTCTGTTGAAAGCAATAGCCGTGACCTTCCACGGGCCACCTTCTTGATGCCCACGGAGCCGGGGGTGGGCATTACTGTGCCCACACAGTACGGGCGGGAAACGCCCCGTCCCCCGGACGCCGAGCCCCAGCTCTGAGGTTTGAAGCCCCACCTCCTCGTCCCCCAAGTTCTCGTTTCCTGCCATCCCTGCAGCCGGCCCCTCCGAGAAGCGCGGTGCATTGGAACCCCCAGCCCTGGCGTGCCGCCTTGGGTCTTCCTAAATGTCCGCTAGTGACTGCCCCGGCAGAGAGGGGGGACGAGGGCTGTTACTGAAGGTGCATGGGCGCACACTGACAGGTCCTCCCGGGTGGATCCCCTGTTCAGTGCAGAGCTCAGCACTGTCCCCCAGCAAAACCATTGCAGCTGCCTCTCCCCAGCTCAAAGACGACGACTCCTGAGAGGCGGGCAGCACCCCCACACCCCCACTTCCCCGCCCCCCACCCCCCATTTAGCGTGTGCCTTTGAACCCACCCCCCCGTGTGCGTGGGCACGGCTCCTTGTTTTTATGTGTTCTTACTTTGCCTGTCTTCCGACAATGCCCATGCTGGGGACGGTGCCCGTGGCCTTCCGGGGGGCTGTCAGGTGGGAAGGCCCCCGCTTCCGCCGGCTCTGCATTCTGAGGCGGCTTCCGAGCGTCCCTGTGCACCTCGTCTCGTGTTCTGTCTCCGGGGCGGCCAGCCCTGAGTCAGCTGCCCACGCCACCCTCCCCAGGGCATCCCTGCGGGCCCGCCGCACACAGGACACCGCCCCTGGCCTTCCTCGCCCTCTCTGCCCTCGGCCACCCGGAAAACGCCTCTGGGGCTCAGAGCCACACGGCCGTGCTCTCCCGCCGTCCGGACTCCATCTCTCCGGGCTGACGGCGAGGCGTGGGCAGGACGGTTTCCTCCGGACGGCCGAGGGGAGAGTCCGTGTCCTTGCCCTTTTGGCATCTAGGGGCTGCCTGCATTCCCTGGTTTGGGGGGGCCCTTCCACCGTCCTCAAAGCACGTCTCTCCAGCATCAGCCGGCCTGTCCTCGGATGCCCACCCCCATGTCCCTTTATAGGGAGCGTGGAGACACAGCCCCGCTCACGGGGTCATCTCCCATCCCAAGATCCTTAACCCAAGTGTAGCTGCGAACCCCTTTGCCACATGAGGACCGTTCACAGGTGTGGGAGATTAGCATGAGAAGATATCGGGGGGCGGGGGCCAGTTCGTCAGCCTACCCCAAGGACCGAACAAACGCCTGCCGGTCCGTGGGCCGGGAGGATGCGTCCGCCCTTGGCGTGTTCGCTGGGCCCTGCGTGGCTGGCGCCCGACTCCAGGTGGACCCTCCGGGCAGCCCACGCAGCCCAGCACTCGGGGAGAATTGGGGAGAGCTCGCGGGGGCCCGCAGTGCGAGCCAGGCCACACCGACGGGATCCAGCCCTCCAACTCCCAGCGGCCGGACACAGCAAACACCCGTTTTAGGCGAAGTCCAGTGGGATCTCGGAGTTTCTCTAGGGAAGGTGACCTACAACCCAGCTGAGTGGGCGGCCTTGAAATTGGGGCTGGGCCGTCCGAACACGTGGTCTCCTCCGGATCTGCCACCATCCAGGAAGGAGGGGCAAGGCAGGACACAGGGGTGCTCAGCATCTGGGCCCAGCAGTGACACTGCCACTTCCCTTGGCATTTCACGGGCCGGGACTGGTCACGTGCCCCAGCCGACTTCAGGAGGCTGAGAAGTGCAGGGTCCTGTGCCCCGTGGGCAGGACGGCCAGGAGCTGGTCGGCACGCGTCGTGGCCACCGCATGTGCCAAGGGGCGCAGAGCAGCTAGCCGTCATTCCCGGACGGGGAAGGCGGAAAGGAAGCGGCGGGGCCGCCCCAGAGCAGCCTGCAGCGGGTGAGCCCCTCCCCCACGACCCCCGGTTTGGATCTGCCAAGAACAGCAACTCAGACCCAGGAGCGGGCAAGAGGATCTCCTTTCTCTCCAGACTTCGCGGTTCTGACGGGCCGGCCTCCCCGCGCCGGGCACGAGCACAGACCGGCACCGTCTGGAGAGCTCGGAGGGGGTGCGCCCTGGGGCTCAGGCCGCGCAGCCTCTCGGATCCCCACCTCCGTGAGACGGGGCCAGCGCAAAGGACGAGCCCTCGCTCTGTGGCAGAACGTGCCGGAAAACGCATCCCCACGCGAGCTCTTGGCAAAGGCTTCGGGTTTGAAATCCGGCGGCAGAGGGGGAGGCTGCCAGGGCCGCCCGCCACCGACAGCTCCACGAGGGGCCTTCATCTCCCGGGGGCTTTCCCCCCCCGCCTGTAACATGAGGCAATGACGCCTGCCCCACAGGGTCGTCCCGGAGAGTCCATGTCACGTGCCTCCCCACCGGGTCCCCGTCCTGCACGGCCGAGGGTGTGCCCCATGCCTTCCTCTTCTAAAAGTCATCGCCCTGCAAGAAGTACACTTGTGACCCACGAGGCCTGTGGACGACACATCGTGGAACTCGGCAGGGTCCCATACGAGGAGGTGACTTGGGGCCTCTCCTGCGCTGGCATGTCCTTGTATCCCTGACCCCGTGCTCACCCCCTCAGAGGAGGAATGCCAAGGAAAGGGCTTTCAGCTCCGAAACTTGAGGCGCTGTGGGGAACACGCACGATTCTAGAAAATACAACCAATTTGGGAGAACGCACAGACACGGAAGATGCCTCACCACCGAGCCAGACCAAGGTCCCCGTGGGCCTGCCAGGAGGGGCTGGGGCAGACAGCGTGGAGCTGAGTGTCGGGGGGCCCCTGTCCACTCTGCAGTCGGGGGGTGGGGGATGGAAACCCCAGATCTGACGGCAGCGAGCACCATGATTGCTTTTCCAGGCAGGTCCCTAGGAGGTGACAGTGCCCAGAGGAGGGCAGCCATGAGGTGTGAGGGGACAGGAGGCCCTCGGGGGGAGCCTGGGAGCAGCCCTCTGGGAGTGGTGGCTAACGCCCCCTCACATCCTACCTCAGCTGCCCGGTAGCCGGCCCACCCCCACCACGACTCGGGCTTGCAGGGGGCAGCCCGCCGGCCCCCGCGGACTCAGGGGTGAAGGGTACAGGAAGGCCTCTGGGGACGGATGTGCCCAGTGGCGAGAAGGGCCAAGGAGGCTGCGCCGAGGCTGACAGTGTGGGGGTCCCCCGGTGGCAGGCAGTGCCGGCAGGGGTGCGTTCCCACTACGCGAGCCCTAACGGGGTCGGCGTTTCCCCTGCAGCGTTGGCTGTGAGTCACCTAAACTCCACGGGCGGACTCTCGCAGAGACCCTTGCGCCTGCCCGCTTTCGGGTGAGGCCGGTTCTGCTTAAGTGACCGGAGCGGGTTCTGTCCTCGGCAACCTGGCCACTGACAGGCATAACGACGCGGCAGGGAGTCATGGGATCAACAGTGGGGGGAAGGGCGCCCCAGCAAGTGTCAGTGCGGGCAGACATGGTGCTGAGGGCAACGAGCCAGTCACAGAGACTGTGCCACCGAACAGGACACTTACAAATGGCTAAATGGTAAATTTTAGGTATTTTATCATATGTATTTTACCACAATTAATTTTATTTTTTAATTTTCTAAACCTTTCATCAGGAAGAGGCAGCTAGAATCCCAGAATGTTAGCACTGGCTGGGACCTGAGCAATGACCTCTATTCCCAGAGTGAAACCTGAGATCCAGAGAGGGGAAGTGGCATTTTCAATCAGGCCTGTGCTCCTTCTACTCGTCCCTCGGGTCCCTGCCGCGTGACAGGTGCCCCCACCTCGGAGGCCTGGCCCTGCCTCACCAGGCTTCGCCCGGCCCCTGGCTGCGGGACAATGAGCCGCAGACCAGACCAGGAGTGGAAGCAGGCTGCCCAGACATGCTCGCTCCCAGAGGACGGTCACCAGTGAGGAAGGGACAGGCTGCAAATGAAACAGCCAGCTCTGCCGAGCTCTTACTTTGTGCCAGGTCCTTCATGTACACTGTCACCTCTAATGCCTCCAGCCCTATGACATAGATGTGATCATTGTTGCATCTTAGAGACGTGGAACCACCTACCTGGAGCCTCCGGGCTGGCATCAGGCAGTGCTGGGACTCTGTGCTGGGACAGGACAACGTTCTGTGTGCCCAGTGCCACTCCTGAGACCCACCAGGTGCCCGACACACATTTCTTGACCTGAACACTTTCAGCTGCTGAAGTCCTGACAGAAATGCTCCGTATCTTCGCCCACCAGGTCACAGAATTCAGGGTCCACTGTGGTAAGTGCAGCGGCTACAGCTAAATAATCCATCGGGTGGGTTGGTTTATGCGTTTTCCCCTTCTAGGCCATTCTTCTGGGAAGCTTTTGCTGAGCACCAGCATTAGAACAGGCTGCAGGCTTTTTAAGTGGGATTGTTTGCAGAGAATGGACATATTTGCCTGGTTATCTTCCTCAAAGCAAATGTTAAGATATTAGAGGTTGTTGTATCCACGCCTCTCCCCATTTTACAGATGAGAAAACTGAGGCTCAGACAGGTTAAGAGGCTCCAATCTATAGCGGAAGTGAGAGACAATCCAGGCCTCAGACTGTCTGCTCTGCTGCATGGCCTTGGCCTTGGCCATATGAGATTTTGGAAAAATTTCTTTGGCTAAAGTCATTTTCTTCTCAGGATGCAGATTGAGGTCTTCTGGGTCCACAGGGGAGCAGGTGGATGCCATTTCTCAGATTTGAAGCCCCAAGCTGCTGACCTAAGCCAAGCACTTGTTCTCATCTGTAAAGTAGGGGTCATTGTCCCCACTTAGCTGAGGTGACACCACTTGCCCAGGCCACCAGCTGACGGGTGCATGCAGGGTGTGGCCTAACACCACTGTAACACAGTACATAGACTGTGATGGAGACAGGGCTTCCCTTCCCTCCATTACAAAAGACTGCTGCAGTGAACACCCTGTGTGCGTGCGTGTGTGCGTGCGTGCGTGCGTGCGTGTGTGCACATGTGTGTATTTTGTGTTTTGGAGGGTGGCATCTCGGATCAAATTTTGATAGCTTCAGCCCTTTTGCCTTATAAAATTATGTAGTATGTCCCCATGTTGTATACATTACACCTTATATCCCCATTATTGTACCCCCACATTGCAAATCGTCGGACGGAGGCTTGGAGGGGAAAGGAACTTGGCCAGGAACCCTGGGATGCCAGGGTGGACGACATGGGGTTTGAACGCAGGTGTGCTGCCCCAGGCCTGAGACCCAGGTCCACAGCAGCCACTGGACCCAGCTGCGCGCGTCCCTGTCCCTACAGGCTCGGCCCCGCCTCCTGGAGCTTTGTCCACCAGCCTCCGGAGGACAGCCCCGCCCCCCGGGCCCGATGGAGCCAAGGTTACCCAACCAGACAAACGTGCCTCTCGGCCTCCCCGGACGGAGAGGCCGCCCGTCTCCTTCAAGCCCCTTTGGGACCTCTCGGGGCTGCAGCTGCCGCGTGGGGCCTGGGGCCGCCGGTGCAGCACTCCGCCCCAAACGCCCTCCCTGTTAGCGGGGTCGCATGGAGTTCCGGCTCGTGCTGACCTGAAGGGCCCTGGGCCAGCAAGGAGAGAACTGAGACAGATTCGGGGGGCTCTGTTCAGTGTCTCCCTCTGAAGTGGGGAAGAAGACTGCGGTAATTCAGGCAGCCCTGCCCGACGTCCGTCACGCCTACCTATTGATCGCACGGGCACTAGGGTCTGCTCGCTTGTCTTTCCTGGACCGTCCTGGATGGAAAGCATCACGTACACTCCCCCTCACACCTTGCACAAGGTCAAACACAGGGTAGGTGATCCATGAATGTCTGAGTCTGGGTTGGTTCATTCATTCATTCATTCATTCATTCACATGTTTCACAGCTACAATATGCCGGGCTCTGCTCCAGATCTGGGTTTTTCTGATTCGGAGGCCAGGAAATAATTGGGCAAACGATTTGAAGGTTCCAGGACTCGTGCATGGCCAGCCCCCTCCCTTCCTAGGTGTCAGCTTCCTCCGCTGTGACACAAGGGGCTCCGGAGCACCTCCATGTCCCTACAACCAGCTTTGCAGAAGAGTTGGTCACCTTTGTCAGCATGGGTAGCCCTTCAAGGAGACAGATGTGTGACTCGCAGAGCACCAGATGTTGGTTAGACGACAGCGATCAGTCTTGGGGAAGCGAGCCGTTTGTCCGTGCTGTTTGCAGACGGAGGCGCAGCTGTGCACGAGTACTGATGGGCTCGCCCGTGGCCACTGGCTGGCAGGCGGGCGGGGAGAGGGCCAGTGCCCGGGACTCGGGGGGCCTGGGCTTGGAGTCTTGTTCCGCAGCTTTTTCCTGAGGCCTCTCCTGGAAGCTGCTGACCTCTCCCAGGTAAGGGGTGGAGACCTTCTGGCACACAGCTGGCACCCTAGAAGCAAATCATACCTGCTCATTTCAGGTGGAGGAAGGTTCTAGGCTTTTCCACTGGGACCCCTTGGTGTGGTACTTGAGGCTATTTGCCTCCTTCTAAGCTTCTCTCACGGTGGAGGCTCTGCGTTAACCATGTAGCATCCCTGCACCTTTCCCCACACTCCCCTGTGCCCCCTCTCTAACCTGGAGACTGACGGACCCTTGTGTGCCAGACTGCAGGACTGGGGGTCACCTCCCCTTCCCCAGGCACAGCCCCCGAGCCCCCATGTCCTCATCTGTACTATGGGCGCAAGGCCCATGCCTCCCTCTGTGGGTTGTTGCGAGGAGCTGATAAATCACGCCTTCAGAAGGGCTTTGTCATTGTGAAAAATCCTGTGTGGAGACGGGGAGCAGAGAACGTGGGGATGTTGGCATCTCAGAGCAGCCCCTGGCAAAGCCCCTGCCGGGAGCCCAGAACAGCTCGGGACGCTGGGTGTGGGCGCAGCTGCCGGAGGCCTGGAGAGAATGCCCTGCTCTCCGCCCCTGCCCGCGCCTCCCCATGTCCTGGTCACACTGGGTTTGGCTGTGATTCAGAGAGAGGGAACAGAGAGGGCCCCTGAGAGGGGCCTGGGTCGGCCCAGACAGTATCTCCAGCCCCCTGGACCCCCCTTTGCCCCCCGGGGTGGGGGTGGTGAGACAAGACTCAAAGCGGCAACCCCAGCAGCCCCACCCCCAGTCTCTGCAGCCAGGCCTGCTCCCTGAGCAACAGAAATAAATCCACAGCCTTTAAGCGCTAGAATGCTCAGATGCTTGCTGGCGCCCGGTTGCCATGGCAACCCAAAGCTCCCCTGTGCCACCTTCAGGAATGTCATTAGGCTGCGAGGGGGAGGTGGCAAACAAAGGAAGACTTGTCAGGCTGCAGCGGCTGCTAAGAGGGCAGCGCGAGGCGGGGATGGGGGGCAGCCGCTCTCTGCCGTGCATTTTGTGCCCCCTTTCCTCTTAGTCACATACGTAAACCATTTCATTACCCGGCACTAACCAAGGCTTTTCTTTTCTAAGGGAAAATCAAAGTCAATAAAACGTGACTGCCGGGGGCGGGGAGGGACTGGAAATCACATACGGATGTTACAACAAGAGCAGCAGGACTGTCCGGGCTCCACCACACTGAACCCTCCAACCGCCCGTTTTACAGTGAGTTTAAGAGCCATGAACGGCCTGTCTAGGAGGGGGGGCAGGGGTGTGAGCCCCTCTCAGAGCCCTGCTCAGCACCAGCAGTCATGTCACCAGTGCCTGACCTAGGTGCCAGGTGCCGTGGGAAAAGGGAAGGGGTGCTGGGTGCCTCCTTCCCTCTCACCCCGAGGTGTGCCCATGCAAACCCGGCAACAGCTCGGGGTCCCAGAGGTCCCTGGAATCCAATGTCACACCATCTTCCAGATGGATGACTTGAGCCTCCTCTGCCTTGGTCTCCGTCACTTCCATCTCTCCACCAGCCCCCCTCACTGAGGCCCCACCTCTGCCACACAGCACGCGGTCACATTCAGACACCTCAGCATCAGCCTCTGGGCCCTGTCTGGTGGGTCCACCACTGACCCTCCAGTCCCACCCCCAGAAATCAGTCCATCACTTCAGCCAGACTGGGCTCTGCCTGGTTAACCAAACAGTCTCTGCTTACCTCGTCCCCTTTCCCAGATGATTCCTCTGCCTGGCACAGTGTACCTCCCTAGGAGACACAGGAACCCCTGGTTGGACATCCAACTTCAGCCTGTGGCATTGCCGTTATGAGATCTTCCCTAATTTCTGGTGCCTTCCACCTCCGTGCAGATCTAAGTGTGTCCTTCCTCTCAGCTTGGAGCACAGACTCACAGCACTTACTTTATTGACTGACATTACTTAGTTATATATGTGTCCCCAAACCCACTACACTGAACACTTTGAGGACAGGGACGACGCTTGTTCATTACTGAGATTTGAGCATGCAGTAGGTGCTCAGGAATTTTTAAATGGTTGACTGGGACACGCGTGCACACGCACGTACACACACACACACACACACAGATGGGCAGTGGAAAGAAGAGAGCATGTAAATGTGACTAAAATTTGTTTTAGGCGAAACCAACAAGAGATGCTGCTGAGATGAGCCTCTTTCCTGGTGGAAAATCTCTTTGGCGTTTTTGGAAGATGATTTGTGTGATATAAACAAGTCTGCATGAGGCTGGGCCGAGGACCAGACACACAGCATGGCTATCCAGGTGTGCTCGTGGATTAACAGCATCTTGTCTTATCTAAAAGATAAACCGAAAGAAGCAATTATGAAAGATGGCAGCAGAAATTAATAAAGAAGAACACAAACAAAACAAGATCATTAAATGTGATCAATGCAACCAAAGATGGATCTTTGAAAAGACCAATATAATAGACAAATTGCTGGCAGCCTGTATCAAGAAAATCAGAGAGAGGGTATCATGAAATAACTTGGGCAATGAGAGAAGGCAAGTAACTATAAACAAGAGTGATACTAAAAATGTAAGAGTGCTAGGTACGACTTAGTGTCAATGAATGCAAGCATTTCAATGAAATTAATGACTTCTGAGGAAAATAATTATTAAAATTTATTTAAGAAGAGGTAGAAAACCTCTTTGAGTCTTGTCTCACCACCCCCATCCCAGGAGATCAATAAACATAGAAGAAATTAAAAAGGCAACCAAAGACCAGTCCCTTAAAAAAGAAATTCTAGTGGTTTATGGTAAGTGCCACCAAATTTTTAAGAAAATACATTGCCTATGCTATAATGTATTTTATGTTCCAGAACATAAAATAAGATAGAAATATTTTCTTCTTAGTCTCTGAGCAGAAAAACTGAAAAAGGAAATAGAAGGCCACAGTCACTCAGAAACACAGATATAAACATGCTAAATAAAATGTTAGCAAATAAAATGTAATTGTATATCAAAATAATAATGCCAATAGTATTTTACTATTCAATATTGGGAAAAAAATCCATTAACAAATTCTAACAAATTTTAACAAGTTTAACAAATAAGAAAAGAAAATAATATATGATTGTTTCAATAGGGATTTCAAAAGCACATGATAAAATTGCACACCTGTTTCTGCTGAAATAAAGTCATAACCTAATATTTGATGATTAACAAACATCAGGCCTACTGGTGAAATATAAAACCATTCCCTCTTAGGACTTGAACAAGGTAAGGATGCTCTATGTATCACTCTGCTACACAACATTTTATTCTATGTCCCTGCCAATGCAATGAAGCAAGAAAAAAACACAAAGGATTAAAATTTCAAATAAAAAATTATCATTGCTTGTAGGCTGTAGTATTACATTATCTCCCTAGAAAATTAGCTAACAAAATGACAGAACTAATAAGAGACATCAATAAAGGGGGAGTAGGTAGATATCTGCACAACATTAAAAAATAATAATTTACTGCAAAATAATTAACTTTAAAATTCCCGTTTTGACAATAACAAAGAAACATACAAGTTCACACAATTAATTTCACAAATTTATCCTAGAAAAAGTTCTACATACCTCACTGCTGAATCACTATGGTCACCTTTGAAGTATTCCCCTTGGGAAGCTGTGCACCAACACCAGAGCCTAGTCCACCCTTCAAAGCCATTTTGGAACCCTTTCTCTGGAATGGCCATCAGAGCTGTTGTACCTTGCCTAAGTTATGACACCTCACCGAGTTGTTTGTACAGTGGTGCCAATATAAGTGCATGGTGGCACGTTTACAAACTTCATCGTCAGAATTTGGGTACAATGACAGCTCTGATGGCCATTCCAGAAAGAGTTCCAAAATTTTGTTGAATTGTGGACTAGGCACCTGTATTGGTGCACAGCTTCCCAAGGGAAGTACATCGAAGGTGACCATAGTGATATTCAGCAATGAGGTAGGTAGCACTTTTTGTAGGATGAGTTCACCAAATTAATTGTCTAACCCTGTATATGCAATATTTAGAAACCTAATAGGAACTGTGCAACACCTACATGAAGAAGATCATTAAGCCTCATGCGTGCTGCAAGTGGGACACTTTTGGGATCCAAGTCTGGTTTTACTAGTCAACTGCTATTGACCAAGGCTGGGTGGGTGACCTCCTGGCTCTCTCTATCTTCCCACATTTATAGGGTGGCAATAATGACAGTCCCCTCCTCACAGGGCAGTGTAGGATGAAATGGTGTAGGATAAAAGGGTGTAGTTTGCAGCAGACTGGACCGTGGTGAGGGTCAGAAGATGTGAGCTACCAGGGGAGACCCCAGCTGTGCCGTTATCTTGGGCTGGAGTTTTCTGGGGCTGATGAGGGACGGGGAAAGAGTTGGAGACAGAAGGTAGTGACAGCAATGGAGGGCATGCCCATGAGGAAGGGTCCAGAGTGGGCATCACTGTCACAGCAGGAAGAAGGAGAGTAATGAGGGCCAGTGAGCCCAAAGACACCTTAGTCCCAGGGAAGCCGGATGGTTGGTCACCCTAAAGATGTGATTGAAACAGCAGCAGCACAGGGAGGCTGGGCTCAGCTAAGAGGACAGTGCAGGGGGAACAAGGGGCATGCTGGAGGGGTCCCAGTAAGGAGAACTCAGCACCAAGGAGAGTGTTTTGCAGACCCTGAGCACTGCTCAGAGCAGAAGGTCAATATCGGGCATTTGCTTGTAAGGACATCTTGTCAACCACCTCCTTGCTGGCTGGATTGCACAGATGTTTTTCCCAAATCGGTGAGTCCCCTGCCATAGGACTATAACCAGGAGAAGAGATGCTAGAAGAGCCATTGGTCCTCTGGCCCAGGAGAAAATAGGCGCTCGGAAAAAAGTCAGGTGTCAAGACCAGAGGACAGAACAAAGAAATTGAGGCATGTGCCCAGCCCCCAGGCAAGGAAGCACTGATGGTGAAATCTCCAGACAGATTTGTAATAATTCGCTTGCGTTTAACTTCACAGTTTAAAAGATGTGACTATAACTTCACACACCATAACAAGCAGTGATAATAGTGATGATTACAGTTAATATTTCTGGGCATTTACTGGGTACCAGGCACTGATGGGTTTCTCTCTCTTTTTTGAACCCCCACAGTGCTTCTCTTGTACAGGTATGATCTCTGTGCCCATTGTACAGATTGGGAATCCCAGGCTTCCAGACATCCCTTCACTGGACCACATCACCTGCAGCAACAGAGGAGCTCCAAAGGCTGACTGGCCAAGCCCCAGGTTCCACTCTGGACACCCCAAAACGGCAAGTGAGGGAGGCATGTGCCCCACATGAAGACCTATTTCCCGAAGGAGAAGTGGGATACGTGCGTGGTGCCCCGTGAGACTCTAGAATCACATTTGCCTTCAGCACCAGCTGTATTCAGTGCATCTGTGCTCCGGTTCTGGAGTCATTAGAAGTCCCAAATCTCCCCAGTGCAGTCATTGGCCACACGCTCCATGGGCTCCAGCTCCCCAAGGCATGTTTCCACATTTGGCATTGTCCTGGGTTCAGTTAAAATAATGGGTTCTGACAATTGGTAAAGAATTCCATGTAAAAAAAAAACAACAAACCTTCTTTTTTCCCTTTCTATCTCCGAACACAGGGCGTGTAATTATCAAAACCTAATTAACAGCGCTTTCCAAAGAATGGGCTGCTTGGGCTGCGTTGGTGGTGCTGGACTTAGCACTGAAAATTCTCCTTGCACAATAGTATAATTATCACCGTCAGTCGTGTGACCCTCAAAGCACTAAGCGGCCACTTTTTGTGGAAGGAAAACAAAGCCAGCCCTTGTTCGACGACGACAAGTAGCAGATGAGAGACAGTTCGCTCAGTGGTCTCGCCCGGGTGAGAGTTCGAATCCCCGTCCTGCCCTGACCAGCCGTGCGACCTCGGGAAAGCCACCGAACACGTCAGAGTCTCAGTTCCCTCATCGGCAGCAGGGGGTGAAACGTGAGGCCAGCAACACCACGACCCGGGGGCCGGGCACACAATAAGCACTCCCTGGCGTCATTTCCATTTCTATCTTGATACGATCTCATTGAATGAAGACGGTGGATGGTGCTTGTGGGAAACGGTCAGCCCCTCCTCGTGTCCTTCCTCGCTGCTCGTGTTCGGAGTTCAGCACTTAGACCTGAGGAAGTGGCTCCCCCGTGCCTCCCTGGGGGAGAAGCCTGGGTTCTAAAGCGCAAGGACGCACAAGAAGGCCACCCGGCAGGCGCGCAGGCCTCCGTCCCCCGTCGGTCCTCTCTACCCCACCGGCGTGCCGGGAGGATTGACGCAGGAGCCTGAGGTGACCTCCTGGGCGCCCAGCTCACGGGTGCTGCTCCAGGAATGACCCGTCTTCCTCGGGCGCCCCCCGCGCCATTCTAAGTGGGGAGCAGGGGGCGGGGCCTGGCAAACTAAGCTGGAAGGGAAGCCGGCCTCCGGGCCCCACCCGTCCTCTGCCCAGCGCCCCACACTGAGCCGTCTCTTCCATTCAAACAGCCTGCCCGGCTGCGGGCTGGGCTCCTGTACCCGCCTGGGCTGACCCCACGGGCGCCTGGCCGGGGGCAGTGGTGGCGCAGAAGGGGACAGGGATGGCCTCCGTGCCGTGCCCTCTCGGTCCCTCGGTCCAGGGCTTCACCGCCCACACAGCAGCCATGTCCTGATGAAGTTAATCACCAGGGTGTCAGCTTTAAACACCCGTTAGCTCCAGGGAGAGATCCCACTTGTCAACAAACAAAAACAAAAACAAAACAAAATAAAAAACTCACAAGAGGACAATTCCAGTTGAATTAACCCATGACGACAGCCCCTGGAGCTCAATCCGTCGGACACTGTTATAGTGCCCTCTTCATTCATTCATTCATTCACTCATTCATTCTCAAACACATGTTTATGAACATCTAGCTGTTGGGTGTTAGACATTGTTATAGGCCAGAGGTCGGCAAACCTTGTTCTGTAAATGATGAGACAGTGAATATTTAAGGCTTTGTGGGCTGTGTGGCTTCTGTCGCTATGACTCAATGCTGCTGTTGTAGCATAGACCATACAAAAACAAATGAGGGTGGTTGTGTCCTCGTAAAACTTTGTTTACAGACACGAGGGGCAGGCTGGACTTTGCCCACTCCTGCACTGGGCACCTGGACTCAAAGGAGACCCAGGCTCCCCCGTCGCAGGGTGTGAACCGTGATGGTGCACTGTGGTAGCAGACAGGTAGAGAGTGCAGTGACAATGGCACCTAGGGGTCAGTTATGTACAGGGCAGCTGCTCCGTGCCAGACTCTGTCTATTATCTATCTATCCATCATCTATCTATTTATCTATTCTAAGATTGGAATTCAGAAGTCAGATCATTGTCTCGAGGTCAAGTATATTTGCACTGAGTCATGAAGTCGGCTGTTTTCTGACAGTTGGATTTGGCGGATGGTTTCCACAAATGGCCTGGCCGTTTAGGCAAGGGGACAGACATTTTCTGGAATTGAAAGAGCTAAAGACGCAGCCTCAAATGTTCAAAAATGCATATGTTTCAAGCAAAGACTTAATATGCAAGCCATTTAAACTTGTGATCCAAAAGAATCAACAGACCAACCTAAAAATGTTCAAGGGAAAACAAAGCTTTTCAAGTTGTTATTGCTCCGGGGGGGCTTGGGTGAAATGGTTGGAAGGCCCCTGTTCCACCCTCCATCCAAACTCAGCTTCTCCGAGCTTTCTCCCAAACACACACAGGGCTCTTCTGAGGGGCGACCCGGGTGCACTGAAGTCTCCCCAGGCCATTGCACGCAGGGCCCCAAACAAGAGAGTTGTCCCTTTGCTTTAGGGACGAGGCATTTGTTTGCGAAGGCCTCCATCAGCCTCCGTGGAGCCGTCCGATGGGCCTGGATGAGAGAGACCTACGTCAGCGACACAGTCCCCGACACAGTCCCCGACACAGTCCCCGCACGCCCTTTGGGCCACGTGGCCCAGGCCCCGGTTCAAAGCGGCTTCCCTCCCAGCGGACAGGAGCGCAGCTGGAGGCCCAGCACCCGCTCCGCTGGCGGCTTTGCAGCAAAGCCGAGGCCGAAGCTCCGCTGCCGTCGTCGCTGGGAGGCAGCGCTCTGCCCGGGGCGCAGGCGTCCAGGCCAGCAGGCGCCCTGCCCGCAGCGGGAGAACCGGCGGTGGGCTGCGCGCTGGCCTGAGCCCGGCTCCCCCGGGTCCCAGACGTTATGGAGCAAAGGACCAAAGAACGGCCCATGAAAAGCACCTTCTCGTGCTGGAGGGACATGCCGCACGCAAACGAAGACGGTAATGACTGGACAAGGGACCCTGTTCTCTTTGCAAATGCAATAGGGCGCCGGCTCCGGTTGCTGGCTGCAGGCCCGAGCGGCTCGTGCTACTTTACGGCCTCGTTGTCAGGGCGTTGCAGAGCGAACGGGCGAGGGGCAGAGCTGCTTCTGGCCCATCGAACCCAAACGAGGTTTCTGCCCCGTTCTTTTCTCCCGTCCGGCTCACGGCTGGGCTGCTGCGCTGCGTGTCACTGTGGGCGCCCTACCTGTTGCCACTGTCTGTGGATGGTGCTCCCTGTCACCTCCCTGCAAAGGCCCCAGAGGCTGGACGCACTTCCTCCCCACAGCCCCCTCCGAGCTATTTGTCACCCTGCGTCCCGTCACCTAAGGCTCAGCAGGGAGCTCCTCGGTAAGGATGGGCCCAGGTCCGGCCCTCTGGAAGCCCCCAGCAGCTGACCCAGGCAGCGTGAATCATTGTGGGACATTTCCAAGACTGTAAAGCATCACTTACTGACTGTACATGTTTGGCATCTGTCACTGTCACCCTGAAAGGGGGGGGGGGGCGGGTCTGTGCTGTAGTCGTCACTAACTCCCCAGTTCCTAGCAGAAATCCAGCACATGGACCCTGACTTGGGTAGATTCACTCCAACTTGTAACGACTACACACGAACAGCTGTCCTATGCAGCTTGGAGAAGGAGCACCCACCGCTGTTGGGGTCGGCCCTGGTCTGCCAGTGCTGCCGTGACACGTACGACAGACCGAGTGAACTGACACCGAAATGCGTTGTCCCACAGCTCTGGGGCTGCAAGTCCAAGGGCAAGGTATTGGTGGGCCAGCAGGGAAGCTGTTCTGTGACTCTCCGGCCTCTGGTGGTTGGGGGACAGCCTTTGTGCGCTTTGGTTTATGGATGCATCGCCCCGATCCTGTTTCCACAGGGGTTCACCTTGTGTCTCTGATTCCTTGTCTTTTTGAGAAGGACAAGCAGTCACACTGGACTAAGGTGCAGTGTAGTGACCTTGTTTTTAACTTGATTACCTCTGTAAAGACCCTGTTTCCTAATAAGGTCACATTCTGAGGTGGTGGGGGTTATACTTCAGCCTGTCTTTGGAGGGGACACATTTCAATGCACAGCAGAGTCCGGCAGACCTGGGTAAAGCTGTGACGCCCTGCGTTTCCCGCCGTGTGACTGTATGATAGAGTCCTCGGGGAGATGTGTGGACCCTGTGTGTTCTCCTACAGTTTGAGGTCCAGGACCACGCTCTCCCCACTTCTGCAGCACCTTGGCGTTCCGAAAACACTTGGATGCATTCTCAAGTGAACCTCCCAGCAATGCCGTGAAGCTGGGATCAGCACCCCCACCCGGCAGACCAGGAACGGGCGGCTCAGAGAGGGGACACGCCCTGCCCAGGGTCCCGCAGACAGAGGGTGGCGGGGCTGGGATTCAGACCCGGGTCCGCTGGCTTCCAACCTCGGGACGCCTTGGCCGGCACTGATTTGCTGATGGCTCCTTCATTTTCTCCTGCAAGGGCTCCCTGACCTGAATTGTGGGGGGCTTATTGCCTATTCTGATTAGTTGGACAATTAGCATAGAAGGGAATAAATGCCAACATAGAGAGGCACATCCTCCTCATCAAATGTGTGTGTTTAAAGCTACAGGGGGAACGCCAGCCCCATGGACACGGCAGCGGATGCTCTTATCCTGCAGGTGAGGGGGGCCCGGGGCCTCGGAGCCAGATGGCGGAGGGCTGCAGGGACGATGGCGGGCTGGGCGTGGGGTGCACCACACCGAGTCCGCGTGAGGACGCAGAGGCTCCCCCCCGCCCGGGTGCTGCAGCAGCAAGGCTGCCCCGAACCCCAGCGCTCACCCCCATTTCGTCCTCTGTACACAGGAATGACGACACCTACCACGTCTTCTGCTGAGTGTATGAACGATCGTCAGTCACACGCACGGGTCCGACCGGCCACGTGCCCACCACGGATGAATGAGCCGGTAAGTACACGTGGGTAACAAGAGTCGTGGTTTCCCCTCTCAGAAACAGAAGTTACAAGCAAGCCAAGAGGCGATGGTAGCGTCAACCCTTTGGTTTTGGAGACAGAGGTACGAAACCAACACACAAACAACAAGCCTCACGTCTGTCTGATTTTGACAGGTAGATGAGACAGGTAGGCAGACAGAGGGGCGAGAGGGGCACCCATAGCTTTCTAGCTCTGCCCATGGAGAGGCCTGGGCGCCATGACACCCTTGTAGCAAAGAGCACACCCAACACCCAGGTCTTGCTTTCTGAACATCGTTCTTCGAGGAAAGGCCCACGGCTCCGGGTTTGGCTGTTTCCGGGACTGGAAAAGCAAAAACGCAGGAGGAGCCTGGAGCGTCTCGTGGTGCCAGAAACTCCTTGAAGAAGTGCAAAAATAAACGACTGGGCGGATGGACGACCAAGTGTCAGAGGAACTCAGGAGCCAACCTGAAAGCACTCCCAAGGACAAAAGCCGAAACAATTTGAGCAAAACAATAAATAACGACAATACGTGACTCTAACCCAAGAAATAAATACCTATGCATGAGCCCATACTCGTATCCATAAAC
This sequence comes from Lyroderma lyra, assembly GCA_004026885.1. Classification (NCBI taxonomy): domain Eukaryota; kingdom Metazoa; phylum Chordata; class Mammalia; order Chiroptera; family Megadermatidae; genus Lyroderma; species Lyroderma lyra. Next base: position 46,772 of record PVJL010009420.1, read on the forward strand.
GATCGAATGAGCAAATAAATGGGGAGAAGGGAAACTCTTCCTTACAAAAGAATTCCAATAACCACATGTAGAAAAAAACGGGGGATGGGAGAAGGCGCCGTGGGCACACTGCAGCAGAAGCAGCTGCAGGCGGGGGACACGGGTCAGCACCAGCATGAGCGTGTGACAGTTTGAGGAGAGTACCGTCCCCCACCCCGGGCTTCAGTCATTACAGAGGGGAAAGCTAGTAACATCAGGGTTAAGGTCACCAGGAATAAGACAAGTCAATCCCTGCCCCCCCCCCGATGTGGTGCCGAGAGGGGTGCCAGCTCCCCGCAAATCCATGTCCTCAGTGTAACCTTGGGGAAACACCGAACACACCCAAATGGGGGGAAAGACTACACGACGCCCGGCCAGCACCGCTTGCACAGGTCAAGGACCAGAAACACAGGTCAAGGCAAGGCTGCCCCGAGTCGGAGGACCCTAAGGAGCCGACCAGGGGCGGGGCGGGGCCCTGGGACACAGCAAGGGGGTTCGGTGGGAGGCTGGTAGAATCCGGACAGTCTGTATCTAGTTTTCTCGTCTCGGTGCTGCAGTATGACCAGAGTTGTCTCAGGAATGTGACGGAGACCGCGAAGCAATCCTTTCGTGTCACCAGTAAAACGAGGTTTGTACAGCTAACCCGAGCGATTAAACCTGGCAGACCTGAGGGCGCCGGGGTGTGTGGGCTCAGGGCGTGTGGGGTGGTGGCGGAGGGCAGGCCCGGGTGCCTGAGGCGGTGGCCTTCGGGCGGTGACCGCTGCTATGCTATGGGCACTCCCCAGCCCTGCCCGCCGCCGCGGGGCCACGGCGACTGCAGGAGGGCTGGCGGCTACTGCGACGTAATTCCAACCCGCCTGTGAGCACACGGAGGCTGAGTCGGGGACTCATCCGAGAGGCCGTGGCGACAGCATGTGGGGTCACCTGCCACGGCCACGGCGTTCACTATCATTTCATTGAATTCTTGCAAAACGGGGGGCCGTTATGATCCACATTTGAAAGATGGAGACCTTGAAACGCAGAGGCAGGCGGGGAGCCGCCGAGGCCCCGGGTGCGGGAGGGGCAGGACCTGGGTGCCAGCTCCCCCGCACCCCAGGGCTTGTGCTCCCCTCCGCGCGTGCTCCACCCCCGCACACACCCAGGGAGCTCAGGCTGCAGCACATCAAGTCAGTCCGAAGCCGCCGGCCGGAGACGCAGAGGCAGAGGCGGACCCGGAGCCCGGAGGCCGGAGCGGGCAGGGGGCGTCCATCTCTGGGGCGACACCGACCAAGGAACTCTGGGTCTGGGCTCCCAGAAATGAGTCATTTCTGAGAAAAGGGCGGCGTCAGATAAACACCCCGCTGTGCCTGTCGCCATGGAAACCGGCCCCTCCCCCGCCTGGTCAGCCGCTCTGGGCTGTTGTTTGGCTGGTGGGTGGGTGACGGTGTCCTGTGCTTCTCGGAAAAATTCCTGGGGACTTACTTCTTCTTCCCCCACACGACCCCCCAGGAGGATGGGGCACATCACAGAAGTGGGGGGCGGGGGGAACCGATTGGCGGCCGTTCCCAGGGGAGGGTATGCTCCCTAAGTGCCTTCTGCCCTGACAGCGCTGGGGCCCCTGGGCGCCCTCGCCACCCTCCCCAGTTGTCGGGTCACCCGTGACCTGCTCAGCCCGCACCGTGCGCCCCTGGGAGCGTCCGCAGCCTCCGGCGCCCACTCCGTCGTCGTGCCCAGAGCGGGCCATGGAGGCAGTGCAGGGGGTCCGAGGGGCAGCCCCAGATGTCTCACGTCCTCGTCCGTGATGCTGTCCCCGTGGCCGGGGACGACAGCACCGAGCTCTCTTCTCGCCACCCTCCTGGTCTGAGGCCATTTCCCCCAGGGACCGCTGGCTGACACCACAGGGCACCGCCCCCCGCCCCGCCCCGCTCCTCAGAGCTTCTGCCCACCCCGGCCCGCACCCCCCACGGCAGGTCCCCAGCGTGGTGGCGGGGGCGGGGGGACAGAAAGCGCAAACTCCGCAAGCAGAGCTCGTTCTGCGAACCAGGGCGCTCTCCTGCCACCTCGTCCTGGCTCCCCGCTGCGTCCCTCTCCACCGAAGACCAGGGCAGCTCTTCCCCGCCCCACGCCCCTCTGCTTACACCTTCTGGAAGGTGCTCCCGTGCGGGGGGCTCACAGCAGCAGTTAGGTGAGAGAATTCTGACTCCGCCTGGAACAGCGGGGGTGGGGGGCGCCGGGACCCTCCTCGCAGCAGCCCGTCTCCCACCCCTGCAGGCTCCCTTCCTCTCGGCCACACGCCCGGGGCCTGTTTGTTCCAGAGAAATCGTGGCTTTGGGTCACTGTTTGAGGAATGGAGCTGCAAGCCCGTCCACGACGACCGCTGGGACGTGCGCCCGTGAAGCCGTGAGCTGCCCCGAGTCATTGGAAACACGGGTGGGTGCCTGGGCAGCAGGGAGCGTGGAGACCCACGTCCGTCCCGGCCCCTCCTGCGGACGGGCCACCGTCTGAGTGTGACAAGTCGTGACCACAAACTGTCAGCTACCAAGCAGGCCGCGGGCACGAGCAGCTGGTGCCAACCAGCACCGCGGTGGGCGCGCTGCCACCAGAGCCTGAGGCTTGGAGTCACAGCTCGGGGCGCCGGTGAGGACACGATGACAGTGAGGGTGACGGCAGGGCCACTACCTCCTGGAAGGGATATGAGCGAAGACACGGCCCGTGGCCCGGGACAAGGGGCATCTGTGCGTTTGCTCCCCTCAACGTGACCCGCGGGCCCAGCGTTTGGACTGGGAATAAGCTGTTTGACCTTCGGGACAACTGTCACTTGACTTTCTGGGGGGTGAACTCCAACCTTGAGGGCTTTGCTCGGGGTCTTACAGAAGCAATCTGGGGGGCAAAGGAGTCGCACACACCTGGGTTCGAATCCCAGCTCCTCGCGGTGGCCCTCGGGCCCCTCCGCACCCCGAGTCCAGGTTCCTTCGTTGGTCAGACGCGGGTCAGGAGCCTGAGCTAACCTCGGAGAGGACCCCGCGCACGGCCCGAGCTGCAGGCTCACGGCCAGGGGCATCGGGTCGGTGGCACCCTGGGCTCCCCTTCTGCACGTCTGCCCGCATACCCGCTCCCCGGACTCCGGGGCGGGGCCCATGGCCACTCAGGGCTGAATGCCGGGTGCCCAGCGCCAGGCTGCAAGGCGAGGAGCCGGGTGCACCTCTGAGCGTCATCTCAGTCCCCCCACGGCCCCGGCCCGGCCCAGCCCCGCGGCGCACTCTGCCCCCCGACCCGCACCCTGGCCTCGGGCGCCCCTCTGCCCCCAGCCCCGTCCCCCACGGGCTCGCTGAGCAGAAGATAAAGAAAAACTTGCCAAGGAAGGTCACGACTCGCAGACACATCTATCTTTATTTGTTTCCTGTCAGAAAAGTTCAAGAATTACACCAAAAAATACTTCAGCCTCTGCTACCTACTGACGGGAATACAGCACAAAAGGACGAAGCGCTCGGCGGATGGGCTGGGGGAGTCTGTTGTTCTGCTTCGGGTGACGAACGCTTGGACAGGTGACTGGAGGTGACAGGAGGGCGCGGGGGAGGGAAAGTCAGGTGACAGCGTTTGGAGGGACAGTTTGAGCCATGCTAGTCTGGTCACCCAGCCGTTGTGCCCGGTGAGCTCGGCACAGAGCGACACACAGAGAAAACGCCCTTCAAAGGGCGCGTCAGAGCCCCGAGGGGACGCGCTGCCATCTCACGTGACCTGCTCTCGCAGCCGGTCCTGAGCCCGTGGGGCCCGGGGCCGACACCCCACACGGCGGGCCTCCCCGACACGTGTGCGGACGAGCCGCAGGGCAGTGCCTGCTGTGGTTCCAGGGCAGTGGGAGGCCAGTGCCAGGGGCTGCTTCCTGGTCAGAAGCTTCCAGAACAAAATCTGGGAGTTTGGTCCAGAGTGGGCAAAAGAGGGCGGCATTTCTCAGCTTCCTTTGGGAAGGCTCTGCCCTCGTTGCAGCCCCGATCCTAGTCTCCCTCGCGTCACCTGGACTGCCTGGCACTGCCCTTCGTTGCTCTTACTGCTGGGGAGAACGAACAACCCGACAGGAATTTCCAAACGGGGTGTCTGTGCTTATGGCTCGGCCGAAGGTCACAAGCCTGTCCCGTCCTTCCTCCTCCTCCCTCACCCTCGCCGTCCCCTGACCGCGGGCAGGATGCAGGTGTCGATCTAGAAACACAAGCAGGAGACAAGGGCAGCATGCCCGCGCCCCGGCCGTGGGGGGACCCCTGTGCACAAACGCGCACCAGCCCCGGAGGGCGCTCTGCCGGCGGCTCGGGTGCTTCCTGGGCTCCCGCAGGGCTCAGTCAGCCCTTCCCTCCCCAGCCGCACCCACGCCTCCCCTGCAGACCGGGGGCCCCCACTCAGCACCCCGGGGGCACCCCCGGGGCTGCAGTTCCTCCTCTGAGGGGCCCAGGGGGTCTGTACTGCCCGTCCAGACCCCAGATGCAGCCAGTCTCATCTCCCCCCTGCTGTGACGGTTCTCGGTCGTGTTCTCTGTCTCTCCCTTTCGGTTCCTCAGTTTTCCTAACAAATGATGAGCAGTGGCTTGGAAAATATCTTACATGGGAACGATCAACACGAAACATGCCTTTGTACATGAGCCTGACTCGGGGACAGACCAACAACACCCAAAACGAAAAGAGCTCTCGGCTCAGACAACTCCAGTGCACGATAGGTTAGGTGAGTCCCCCCGACCCGCCCGGCCCGCCCACCCCCACATCCCCGGAGTACAGCGTTGTCTGTAACTGGAGCTTGGCTCGGCCAACGGGGGTCCCCCTCTCCGTCCCCCGCTCTGGCTGCGGGCAGGCCTCTAGTGGCCCTGGGTCTTGGGTGGCTTGGGCTCGTGGATGACAGCGGCCGCCGACAGCCAGGGCCCGATGGCCCGGGCGGTGCTCTGCTTGGCCACGCTGTAGTGGCTGATGACGGTGTAGAAGCGGCTCCTGGAGCTGGGGTCCTGGGACGAGTAGTAGGCGTCCAGTGAGGCTGGGATGCAGCGCTTGTGCTGCGGGGGAGAGGGACAGAGTCAGGGGCGGCCCACCGCCTGCTTCCAACCCACCCACCACACGGCCATCCCGTCCGGGCACCACAGTCAGAGAGCTGGTGACGGCGCCTGGCCAGGGCCTGGCACTCGGCAGGCCTCCACGGTGTCATCACCGTCACCGTCACCGTCATCTTTGAAGCTGACACGGCTGTGAGGCCAGAGAATAAACTTGATGTTGAGGCTAGGTCAAGGGCGAGTCCCTGGGCTTACTGACGGGGTGGCTGCAGTGGACACTGTTGGTAGCCCAGCAGACCCTCTTCACCTGGCTGACCCCTGGCCGCCCAGGCCACTGCCCGCCTCCATGGGCTGCTTTGTTTCCTGGATTTTGTAGTTGTTGTCTGCTCTCCATCCAAAGCCTTGATCCCTAACGACATTGATGTGAGCGTGCGCATGCGTGGTCCTGCTAGTGATGTGAGTGTGCGTGCGCGGTCCTGCTGGTGATGTGAGCATGCGCGTGCGTGGTCCTGCTAGTGATGTGAGCATGCGCGGTCCTGCTGGTGATGTGAGCGCGCGCGTGCGCGGTCCTGTGAGTGTGTGCGTGCGCGGTCCTGCTAGTGATGTGAGTGTGCACGGGCGGTCCTGTGAGCATGCGCGTGCGCGGTCCTGCTAGTGATGTGAGTGTGTGCGTGCGGTCCTGTGAGCATGCGCGTGCGCGGTCCTGCTAGTGATGTGAGTGTGCGTGCGCAGCCCTGCTAATGACATGAGCGTGCGCATGCGCGGTCCTGTGAGCGTGCGCGTGCGCAGTCCTGCTATGAGCGTGCGTGGTCCTACTATGTGTACGTAGCAGATGGCCCCCACACAGCACCAATGGCACAGCAGACGGACTAAGTGTGCGCCCAGGCCTCTGCTCTCCGGACACCTCCCACTGGGTGTGCAGCACGAGTCCTGAAGTCATCGGAAAGGTTTAATTCCTTTGTAAGTTTATGTCCCCAGCGTGATAGGGATCTGGGCTCTGTGTGTCGCTTGTTTCCCATTTTCAGGAATTATGTTTTCTGATTTAAGAGAAAGCAAGCCGTGTGGAGGAGAGCCTGGCTCGCCACCCCATTCCCTTGACTCCACTCCTTCCCCTGGGCCCCCACCCCAGGAACCCCTTTTCTTCCTGGTTTAATCTATCCTTCCGGAACTTTCTTGTGGGACTACAAGCACATGCGCCCCCCGCCCCATCCACACATACAGGCAGTGCCTTTGCTTCCATTTTTCTGGACGGTACCAGATGTCATGTCTGGACACCTTTGTCCTTTATTGTCACCATTGCATGGAGCCCACCTTGTGGACACATCACGGTGTTTTCAACTGTCCCCTGTGGTCCTTGTCACCAATCTTCCAGGACCTCAGCTCTTACAGAGAACGGCATCCTAGCAGGTCACAGGGCAGACCCGCAGGCCGTGTGTTTCCAAGGGGGTGACGTTCCCCACTGGTGTCCCTCACTGTGCGATGCTACGTGACGTCTTAACCATTGCGGGCAGGCAGCTCCCGGTCAGGGGATGGCCATGAGACGCCTGGCAGACGGTGTGGCATCTGACCGGGCCCCAGTCACGGGGCCTAAATACATACTAATGTCCCCGTCCTCGCCCCCACACTGACTCTGCCTCTGTTGCAACGAGCACGGGCGGGGAGCCCACCCTCCGAAAGGCCCTTTGCTGACTGGCTCTGCTGCAGCTCTCGGGGAGGCCCCGCGGAAGTCCTGCGGGTCTGCGCTCCTGGGGTCACTCTGCGGGCCAGAGGGCCGAGGCTGGGAGGGCGCCGAGATGGGAAGGAGCACAGGCAGAGCGTGGGGTCAGGACGGGGCGACCCTCACGTCTCTGCAGGGCCACCGCGGCGGGGAGGAGCCAGCCGCCATATCACAATGGAGGGCAGCTGTCCCTCTGTGGTCGGAGCTCCTCCGGGGAGGGCCACCTCGGGAGACCGAGCCCCGTGGGAACTCGAACAGCCTGTGCCAGACGCATGTTACCTATTAACCGGCCTGCGGGGAGGCTGCCATACCAGGACGTTGGATGCCGGTGGGAAGAAGACGTTGAGAAACCCTCTAAGGGAAGGTGAGGGTCACCTAGGGCCCCTCACCTGCCGGGGGGCCCTTACCTTGTAGACAAAGCCCTCTGGGCAGCTGTGGTCATAGGTGAAGGCTTTGTAAACCACCAGGAACACGATGCAGGCGAGGAAGGCGAGGGCCAGGCTGACGAGGATGGTGACCTGGAGGGAAACAGAACTGAGAGTCATCCAGCCCCCGCGTCCCACCTCAGTCCCCACGCACAGCCAACCTGATGTGCTAGAGAGATCGGGGCTCTGGGGGGCCAAAGAGCTGGTCCGACTCGGCTCTGTCACCACCTCACGTGGGACCTCGGGCAAACCATCCGCACGCTTCAAGCCTCGGTTTCCCTCTTCTGCCAAATTCTTTCTGAAGCTCCTTCTTGGCCCAACTGTGGCGTTCCCCTTCACCTCCACCTGTCCCACAGGCACCTTGGACGCACCCCCACCCCAGCCCCCGCCCTCCTCCCCTCCCAGACCTGCTCCCCCTGCCCTTGTCCCCATCTCGGGAAAGGTCAGTTCCACCTTCGCCGCCACTCGGGCCCCCAGTCTTGCCGTCCCCCTCCACGCAGTCTCCTTCCCACGTCCTGCACCCCACCTCCCAGCAGGAGCCATCGCGTCTGCCTTTAAGTGCGCCCTAACCTGACCACTTCCGGGCCCTCGGCCGCCCTGGTCCTGGCCCGGCCGTCATCGCCGCTCAGCTGCGTTTCAGAACCAGCCTTCCAGCCAGTGGGCTCCCGGCCCCTGCGGGGTTTCATACACGGCAGCCGGGTGGGGGGCTTTTCGACGTCTAATGGGGAGCTCGTCCCTGCTCTGCTCAGAAGCGTCTAACCACCTCCAAATTGCTCAGAGCGGAAGCCGGGCTCCTACCTGGGACCCACCGGCTTTAAAGTGAAGACACAGCAGCAAACAGACGGGGGCGACCATGAGGGCTTGTCGGACGGCGTGAACGGCCGACCCCGGGCACCCCTGCTTGCTTCTGTGGACAGCGTGGCGGGGAGCTCACGCCCATGACGTTGGGTATCTACCTAGTGTTGTACGAGCAGTGTTTTCTTTTTCTTTTTTTGTGTTATTTTAAAAAACTGGTGGCCTTCTGAGTCAGTTGGCCTAGAAATATGGCAGAATTCTTCTCATGGGGAGAAGGTCTGTCTTGATGAAAACCAACTTTGGGGGTCCCCATCCCAGGTCCCCCCAACCCAGGAAACGGTGTATACAGACAGGAAGACTTGGGAGTCCACGTGTCCAAGCAAGTAGAGCTGTTGGCCGGCAGCTGTGACTACCGGAAAGCAGGAATCTGAACAGGGAGATGGGTACGGGGCCGGGGTAGGGGTGTCTGTCTGAACCCCACAGGCAGGCGCCGTCTGTGTGTGCGGGGCGGGGGGGGGGGGGGTTAGGACAGTGTGCTTTTGTGATATAAGAAACGCCAGGATATAGACTTGGTCTTCGTTCCCATTCCCGGCTCAGAGCGCCCCAAACCCTCGTCATGTCCTAAGGGATGAGAGCCGCGCCTTTGGGTACAGTGTGTGGTTCTGTTCCCAGTTCCTGAAATAGCCCGTGTCCCTACAGGTGGATAGAGTGGCTCTCAGCATCCACCCAGAGCTGAGCGTATGTTCACAAGGTGACGTCTAGAAAGCTCTGAGGGATGGCAGCAGGCCGCCTGGGGACCAGACATGTGACTAGGGGGCAGGACCTTTCAGCCTGAGCCCCGACCTCTGGGAGGAGAGAGACGAGTTTGGGGGCCCAGGGTTTAGTCGGTCAGGCCTGTGTAACCGAGCCGCCGGAACCCCTCACAGAGGGCATCCAGGTGGGTGGGTGTAGCGGGAGGGGGGCGTACCCCAAACACAGGGACAGCAGCTCGTGTGCTCAGGACCCTTTCGGACCTCAGCCCATGCAGTGTCCCATCTGGCTGTCCACTGTGTCCTTCAATGTCCTTCACAATAAGTAAAGCACTTTCCTGAGTTCTATTAGCTGTTTTGACCCCGAGAAGGAGGTGGAAGGAACCCCCAATTTATAGCCAGTCGGTCAGAGGTTCAGACCCACAGCCTGGGACTTGTGACTCACATCTGACATGGGGACAGGACTGCGGCACGGAGCCCTTAACCTGTGGGCTCCGTGCCAACCCCAGGCCCCCTGGTCTGTCACAGCACCCCACTACCACACATGCGGCCCGGAGCCTGCAGGGAGATCAAGCCGAAGACAGAGGCCCTTGGTCCGGCTTCTGCAGTGAGGAGGGCAAGGCACTCACCCCACTCGACTGCCCGCACTTCCCCCACGTGACCGCACTGCGTCCGCTGGGGACTGCCCACACCGTGGGGACCCTCGACACCGCTTTCCCTGTGAGGAACCCGAGAACTGCCGGGTGGCGGAGATGTTCGGGGGCTTCTAGCCCACCCTGAGTGGAGCAAGGCCTAGAAGCCAGGTCTGTCTGCACCCAGCACCCATTTGGTTCCTCGGCACTGCACTGTCTCCATCACATGGCCTCTGCTTATCTGTCCCATGTCACCGATTGCTACTGCCCTGGGAGCACGCGCGCATGCACACACGCACCAGGAAGCCTTCTCAGACCTTTGCTTTGTATGTCTGTGTATCGCCCTTCATCATCACGCCCTCTCCGCCCATCAGCCCGCACCCCCAGACTGCACACTTCCCGAGGGCAGGGGTGGGGCCTGGGGAGTTCCTACCCAGCTCTGGGTCTGGGCCTGCCCCCACGAGCACCTGGGTGAGCTCTGCAAGACTCGCACCCATCGCTTCTAAGCCCAGAGCCAGGCACAGAGCAGGGCCACTCATGCCCTCTGCTCACAGCCCTGAGCCACATCACAGCTGTGTCACTGCATCCCAGCTCCCCCCACGTCGGCATGCAGGCTGCATCCCCATCTCCATGGAGACGCCGGCCCTGTGGCCCGAGGAGCTTGTCCCATTAAGCTACTTTCATTCCTCAATCCTCTTTCTTGGCAGAAGAGCTGATAAAAAAGAAAATCAGGTCATCAAAATTGGTTTGGAGAATAAGAAATCATCTTCTCTCTGTTCCAAAGTGTGGCACTGCCAGGCGTGCCAGGGGGTTTCTGAGCCAGAGAAGCTACTCTACGTCCTCCCGTGAGTCCTGCGAGGGTGAGAAATGGCTCCCACCAGCGCCGCAACAGCACCCACAGTGCCGCCTCCACACAGGCAGCTGTGCTGGGGAGGGGCATGTGCACCCCTTTCTTGGCATCTCCCTCTGCCCAGGAGGAGGAAGGGAGCTCTTCCTCCAACGTCTGCTGCCTCCTCACCTCTGCCAGCCTCCACAGACACATAGACACACAGTGACACACAACAGACACACAGCAACACGCACACACACCACACACAGGGACACACAGACACACACATGCACACACACGTACACACACAGACACACACGCACACACAGAGACACACACATGCACACACACACAGGGACACACAGACACACATGCACACACACGTACACACACACGCACACACACA
>PVJL010009421.1:0-57396 GCA_004026885.1 Lyroderma lyra
TGCAGCACTGTTCACAGTGGCCAAAACACGGAAACAACCAAAGTGCCCTGCGACAGATGACTGGATAAAGAAGCTGTGGTACATATACACAATGGAATATTACTCAGCTGTAAGAAAAGATGAAATACTGCCATTTGCAACAAAATGGATGGACCTGGAGTTCATCATGCTTAGTGAAATAAGCCAGACAGAAAAAACAAGGAACTGTATGACTTCACTCATATGCGGAATATAAAACTGAAAGCAACAAAGAGAAAAGAAATGAACAAGCAAACAAACAACCCATGGACACAATAGTTCAATGTTTATTTGGGAATGAGTGGGTTAGGGAGGGGAGAAAGGGGAGAGGAGGGAGGGGAAGCTTAATATAAGGTGATGGAAAGAGAAAAAAAAGAAAAAAATGAAGATGTACAGAAAGCTAAAATAGAAATATGAAGAAGATAATGGGAAAGATTTGGTCAGAAATATGTCAGCGTGAAGGTCCCCCCTGATGTCTCCCCTTGAAGTTACAAGCGGAACAGCTATAATTTAATGAAGGATTCCTTGTGCTACACACATATCTGAGAGATCCATATATCAAAACATCCGAGGGTGAGCGGACTGGGGAAAGAAAACATGAGTATCATATTGGGGAATAGTTACCATATTCCCAAATCCTATGGACATCAATTTTAAAATAAAATAAAGGGAGGCATTTCATATCACTTCCTGTGTCAGAACCATTTTCAACCATTCCCTTCAGCACCTCTCCCCACTTCATCTGAGCGTCACTCTTCGGTGTGATCCCCGCTTGTCCCGATTTAAGAACTACGTGAGGTACATTTCCGTTTCTCCCTCTTCCATCAGGACCACCCCCCTTAGGTGCCTCTGGCTGTTGTATTTACACGCTCTTTACTTTCTTTTCCACATTATTAATAAAAACGTTAACTAACTCCATCTCTTGTGGCTTACCACCAGAACACCTTTTCCCCAGAGGCAGTATGCTGTAATTTATCATCAACCTTTTATTTTTCTCCCCTGAAGGCAGTTTCCAGAATCACAATTGGATTTTTAAACAGAACAATTGGAACTAATTCACAGAGTACATTATAATCACATCTGCTACACCTATAAATGGCCATTGACATACATCTAACCCCTAAGTCAAGCCAATTAAAGTTTTGACCTAACTGTAGGCCTTCATTTTCATATACTGAATATCTTATTTCCTTTGTTTTCAGTTTTGTGTTTTCTTAAAAATTGTTTGCTTTTCTTACTTCAAATGGTTTGTGCTAGTAAAAGACATTTGCTTAAATTAGAAATCATCAAGTAACATCCAAAATTTGTGGATTAAGGTAAGTTCCTCTAAAGACAGTATGCCCAACCACAGAGGCCTTACTCTGTTTGAGGAGGAAGAAATAAAATTGTTCAAGAGGAAAGAAAATGCACGGGTTCAATTATAAGCTCACATTTACTTAGCTCTCACCTGCCCCTAAGGATAGTTGAGGCCCCACAATTGCAGAGTAACTTGAATAGCCAAGATGGGAATAAATGGCCATTTTATTCTTCTTTTAGGCATGGGTTACCTCTGATGGGCACCCCTTGTGGGCACATAGGGCAGCAATCCTGTCCTCCTCTCAGATCTGCAAGGGTCCACAGCTTTACCCTGCTCACATTTATCACTGGGAGGCAGCCAGGTGTCAAGAATAGTCTGCTTATCTGGGCTTCATTACTTACCGGCTCTCTGAGCCCAACTTGCATCTCTGTAAGGTGGAAGTAATGTCTACCAGGCAACACCGTTGGAAGGATTCAGTTAGGCAACTGGCACAAAGCATGTCCTAAGGGAACTGGTAGGGGATACCAAAGACAAGAGGTTGATTATCTGTTGACACCAGAAATTACCTAATGACAGAAAAGAGCCTTAACTTCTTTTAATGTTAAGTTAATGGTTCAGAGTCAAGCGACTTGCCACGAAAAGACTGCAACATAGGCAACAAGCTAAAGACAACTGACGACATTTAAAATTGAGTCACAGTTTCCACAACTAACTGATGCTATCAGCTTTTGTGTTAGTCTAATGAACACATAACGCTCCCCTATAACTCAGACAGGGAGGAAAAAAGAAAGACGTGCTATTCCTCACACCATCAAACCTGGATTTTAAGGGTAAAATGGAAACTTCAAATGAAACAAATGTTCTTCACAGGACAATCCAACAATCACTTGGTTCAGTGTTGGGTTTTTTGTTTTTGTTGTTGTTGTTGTTGTTGTTGTTTGTTTTTTTTTCAGAGGAAGGCAATTGAGCTGAACTTCCTTTAGGACATTTTGCCCCAGATAGAAAGACAACTTTGAAGTGTTATGCAATGAGCTCTATTAGTCAACTTGAGGAGGACCAGAATTAGAAAACAAGCTTCAAAAAACTGAACACATTCAAAAATCAGGCTCCACTCTGCATATATTTCCCTAAATTTGGTCCCTGTCTCACTGTAACCCCCACCTTCATTCCTATGAGGCATCATCTGAAGAAGCAGAAAACTAAACAGAGTGTATAAATTTTTGTACTTCAGAAGAAGCTCACTTAAGTTTCTGAGTTCCATCTGTTACATAATCAACACTTCCCTTAACTTCCCTTTAAGCACTTTTGATGCTATTGTATTACAAAATGACTGTCCATGAACAGGAAAATAGTAGCTCGGAGTTAGTGACCACCTGCTACATCGCCTCTAACATGGCGATGTAGGCTCTTTATAGATTAAGAAAAGATATACTCCCCCACTCCATTAAAATTACCAATAATACCCTGAAAATGATTATGCTCACAGGTAAACCAATATTATTACAAAGATGTGACCCCTTCTTGCCTACCCCAGAATGAGAAACTACAACTCAATGGGAGGGGTTTAAGGGGCATTAAAAGTGGGCCTTTCCCTCTCCTCATAGAATACACTAAAGCAAAAATATATCTGGGGAGGGGCAGGTCCTGCTGACAGCAAAGATTTCTGACATTTGAAGAAAGAATCCTCTTCACAGGATGGAGCAACAAAGTAAATCAAAAGCATAGTCTCAATTCTAGCTCTAACAACATAAGAACCATTACAATAAATCATTTCTCCATGGAAGAATCTCTTGTATATATGAAGCTGTCAGAAGCCTCCCTTATACACATAAAGGATACTGCATTATACACCAAAAAGGAGTACTATAAAACTAACTCGACAATGGGAAAGATAAATGAACACCCACAACAGAGGTTGGGCAATTCCTAAATAGCAAAAGTCAGAAAAATTCTTGGAGTAGGACTTTGATGCATTTCTCTTCTCTTCATGACCGAGTGTGTCCCAGTAACACCCATCAATCAATGTCCATTGGTGTTTTATGACCAGCTCACTTTTGCTGATTTCAGTTTCCATCAGTTTTTCAGATAGAATACCAACTCATCACAGCTCCATATGATGTAACCATGAAGTACTTTTTGTTTTGGTGCTATTTATTTATTTCTTTGTATCTACTTACTTCTTTTCAGTGTTCCACAGTGGCTATGAGCGTCTCCTTCCTGATTGGTATATTTAATTTTTGTTCTTCCTGGGATGGTCTTACTTCATAAATGTAATTGAAGAAACCACTGGAAAATGTGGTAACCCCAAAGTTGAGGTGTTGTTCTGGGGTTTTTGTTTTTTTGTTTTGTTTTTTTTAACATACATCATGTCTCTGCTCCTTTTGCCAAACTATATTGAAATATTCATGTCAAATTAGCATAAAGCACATCCTGTTTTATGAGGAAATGTTGAAGTACACTATCTATAACTGATGCATAAAATGTAAGTTTTCTATTTTCATACACAGAACAGACTCGCATATATCAAGGATTTATTACTTGAGGTTCCTCAAGCCACTGAAAATTTCCCTGTGGTATTTAGAACATGACAAACTTAATTAAGATTTCTGTGGTTTAAATACTTTAGGCCTTAAAATTCGTGTAGAATACCTTAAACATCATTTTGTCATTATGTCACTTGGGGAGATAGGACATTAAAAAGAAGATGCTAAAGGAATTTTGATCTGCAGGAATTTTTCTTCCCTTGGTATTGATAAGGTGAAGCATGGAGTCACAGGTTGGAGAGTTACATAAATGCTCAAGGTTTACATAGTATATTCTGGTTCAGTATATATTGTGAACGTAAATGGTATCTTTGATATTGTGATTTATAGTAAGAAGTATGTATTTGGTCTTCATCCCAGTTCCTGGCACAGAGCTCCTAAAATCCTTGGAATTTCCTAAGTAATTAGAGCCATAAAGGTGTCTTTGTTATGTTAATGAGATGATTTTTGGACCTTACCTATGGATGGAGGCTGGTTGCCAGGGGAGCCAACCCTGTGATTAGAGGGTTCCTGGCCTCTAGGGAGGGGCTGTGGGGCAAAATCAATTACCAAAGCCCAATAATTTAATCAACCATCCCTGTTGATTAAATGAAGTCACCATAAAAACCCCCAAAATGGGGGTTCAGAGAGCTTCCAGATTTTTGAACCAGAGCATTTCCACATGCCACCATGTCAGCCCCAATATTTCTTCATCTGGCTGTTAATTCATATCCTTTATAACAAGCTGGTAATTTAAGGAATAAACTGTTTTCCTGAGTCTGTGCTGATCTAGCAAATTAACTGAATCTAAGGCAGGGTCACAGGAATACCTGATCTATAGCCAGACTGTCAGAAGCACAGGTAACAAACAACCTGGACTTGCAATTGGCATGAGTTGGGAGGAGTTTCATGGGAAAGAGCCCTTAACCTGTGAAATCTGATGCAATCTCTGGGTAAATACTGTCAAAACTGAGTTAATTGTAGGATACCCAATTGGTGCTGGAGAATTACTTGGTGGTGTGGAAAAACCCCTTTACATTGTAATTGGAATCAGAATCATAGTGTGTAATGGTCAAAATAATCTAAGAAAAGAATATTTTGATTCACTAAACTTTCTCCTAAAATAAAGTGGCTTGGCTAAAGACAGTTAAACTTGCCAAGTCCTACCATAACTGGGCCTTAAGGGACATATTTAAATCAATATAAGAAAAAACCCTACTTCCAGTGTAACTATTTTGAGAGAGAATGAGAAGTGTATTGATAAAGACTCTATCATCAAACTTTATTCAGGCTTCTATCAGCCCTCTTCTCAGGTAAGCCTCCACCTTCTATCCTTACCAGGCCTGCATAGCCTGGTCTTAGCAAAATTCTTGCTAAATCAGTTTCATAAGAATCTCCCACCCATAATGCCTGAATCTGATCAAATTCCTTATTCCCCACCTTTAATATCTGATCACTGTGGCCTGTCTTGGCTCATGCTACAAACTTTCCTAAAATCTCTCAAGGTTCACAAACCCCAAATAAGAAGCAGCTGGCCTTAGCATGCTCTGTACCTCTTGCTAAACAGCCCCAAGTCCAGCACTAGCAGCAGCTGGCCTCAGTTCACAACTTAGCATCTCCCAGGCACCTCCAAGCCCAGCATAAATGGCAACCGTCTGCAGATCACTTTGTAGCTCATACCAAGTGGTCCTGGCAGGGTACAGGCAGCAGCTGACCTTGGCCTGCACCAAAGCCCCTCCCAAGATACCCCAGAACCAACATACACAGTGGTCAGCTTAAGAACACACCAGAGCACCACACAACCACTTCCACAAATGACAAACTCAAAGGGCAGACAGACAGGCACCAGAGCCCTGCTAAAGTGAATCCTGCTCTTTACAGGTCAGCCCCCACACAACAGCCAACAGCTTCTCCACTACAGTCACAGCCAGTCCACAAAACCAATCAGCCTGAGGGTCAATTCCACCCATTGATTTGCAAACAGGAACCAAAGCTCAACTACAACAGAAGGGCACACACAACCCACATAAGGGACACACCTGGAACACCCGGGTTAGGTGACCAGGGAGAATGCACTACTGGGCCCCACAGCATGCCAACAAAAAAGGCCACGCTACCAAGAACACAAGACATAGCAGCTCTACCTAACAAATCAAAACAAACACAGGGTGGCAGCCCAAATGAGATGAAGAAACATTCCCAGATAAAAGAACAGAACAAAGCTCCTAGAAAAAAACTAAACAAAATGTAGACAAGCAATCTACCAGATGCAGAGTTCAAAACACTGGTTATAAAGATGCTCAATGCTTTCAGGGAGAACTTCAACAAAAAGACAGAAAACATAAAAATAGAGATAGAAAACATAAAGAAGAACCAGTCTGAAATGAAGAATACTTTAGAGGGAATCAATAGATTAGATAAAGCAGAGGATCAAGTCAGCAATCTGGAAGACAAGGTAGCAGAAAACACCCAATCAGAACAGCAAAAGAAAAAAGTGTTATCAGATTCTTCAAATAGAAAAATCAATCAATTTAATTCCATAATAGTTCTCTTTTTGGCATGTTTTTTTTTTTTTCATTCAATTCACAGAATCAAAGTAAAGCTTCAGAAAGTTTCTTGTGTTGAAAGTGAAACATTTGACATTGTTATAAATATTAAAAGTTCATTTCAGGAAAGTAATTGTATTTTTGCAGGAATAATAAAAGCATAGATTTTGGTGGAGCATAGCATGGCATAAACAATGTTTTTCCTAAATTAAAAAACCTATGGAGCAGAGATGTTCTTGGAATTAGTTGTGTTGCACACATAATTCATAATAGCCTCCAAATAAACTAGGATTCTACCCATCAAAATAGAAACTATTTTGCTTCTCTTTTATACATAGAGAGTAACTGAATTACAGATTTTTGTGATTAAACTAATGCTGACTGAAAACAAAACAAATAAACTTCAGCATGGAAATATATAATATTTTACTATTTGCCATCAACTGGATATTAGAAAGCTTTGAGTTTTTATAAAACTACTTTGTAATTCAACCTATGGCTACTACAATGGTACTGACCATTTTTATAAATGAGACCTCTGTGTTTTATATGTATGTGGTCAAAATCAGTTAAAAACATTTTAATCAAAAGACAAAAAGCACTTTTACAAATTGCAATCATTAAAGTCAGAGCATGCAAATAGGAAGACAGTAAAAATGTCTTCCCTTTAAAGGTTAAAAAGGAAACTAGGAGAGCTCAAATGGAATTAATGATTCAATTGTGAAGTTCTACAGTTACCTTTGGAATATGCCATCTTCCATTAGTGAAGTATTTTGATAGCATTTTTACTTCTAATTGGATAAATTTTTACTTTCCAATATAATTGTAAAGAAATTGATATAGTTTTGCCACATTTAAATTTGGTGAAGCTACCAAAAGATTTATTGAAACAACTTATTGATGATTTTTTGCCTTATAAAATATATTTTTGTCATTCACAAATAAACAATTTTGAAAATAGATTTTAGTTTTGAAAATAGCTTTTGAATAGATTTTTTGTTACATGTTCACCAATAAAATAAAATAATTTGATGGTCAGTAAAAAAAAAAATTTTTTAGAGGTGAAACAAAGAGATAGTTTATTGAGAGAAAGTACACTCCAAAAAGGTAGGAGCGGGCTCGAGCAGGAAAATGGCTCAAGAGCCTTAGAGGAATATAATTAAAAATTTTTTTTTCAGTTACAGTTGATATTTATCATTATTTTACATTAGTTTCAGGTGTACAGCACAGCAGTTAGACATTTATATAATTTATGCAATGATTCCTCCCTATTAGTCCAGTACCCACCTGGCGCTATATATAGTGATTATTATTGACTATATATTATTGACTATATTCACTATTCTGTACTTCACATCCCTGTGACTATTATGTAACTACCAATTTGTATTTCTTAATCCTAAAGAAATATAATTTTAATGATTTTTATCATTACTCTCACTTTGAAAGCCTCCCAATCCCCCCAAAAAAGTAAATGAAATTGTCTATTTCAGGACAAAGTGTGCAACAATAGAGAACTTAGAAACTAGTGCTATTTCCATCTTTTCCTTTTGACTCATGCTCATATTTATGCTCATAAAGAGTTTCTTTTTCTTTTAAACATCCAGTGTTTTGAGGCTCAATGTAGCTGAGCCTGTGCATGGGTTAAGGAGAACTAAAGTAAGCCAAAAGTACATTATCAGTGTATTCCACAGAACCCATTTAGCAACAGCATCTGGCATGTTTATGTATCAGTCCTCATGGAGAGGTTTACTTTTACTCTTTTAACATTTCATTTTCCTTAGTGAGAGTCAAAACAACTGCTTGACCACAATTTTTCCCTTCCTAAACTTCTGCTCCCACATCTTGACTGATGAAATCTGGTGAATGATAAATTAGCCAGTGGCTTTCTTTACTCTGTTGAATAACTGCTTGATTGAATGACAAATAGAAGAGGATCAATTAGCCATAGTTGTTTTCTGCCTTAATGTTGCTAAAACAATGAGTAAAAAAATGAGTTCCTTTTAAAAGTTGTAAGTTCTGAGTTTGAATTCAAATTTTTCCCAAGTTATGTGTTGTGGGTTATGTTACGTTATGTTATGTTACCTTGAAGATCTAACTCCTAGTGCATCAAAATGTGACCTTATTTGAAAATAGGGTCGTTGTAGATGTAATGAGCCGAGGTCTTACTAGAGTTAGGTGGAACCTTAATCCAGTATGACTAGAGTTCTTGTAAGATGGTAATTTAGCCACAGACACATGTAGGGAAAATACCTTGAGACAGAGACAGAGATTGAAGTGATGGAGCTATAAGCCAAGGAATGGAAGGACTGCAGGCCCGTCTCCCCAGGAAGCCAGAGGAGATGCATGGAACAAATTCTGTCTCAGAGCCCTCAGAAGGAACCAACTCTGCTGACACTGATTTCAGAGCTGTGGGACAGCTTCTGCTGCTTTAAGCCATCCAGTTCGTGGTACTTTGTTATGGCAGCCGTAGGAATGAATACACTACCTAATCCTTCTGAACCTCAATTCAATAGTATGTTTAATGAGGGCACTAGTAATATCTACTCTCAGGCTTTTAGTGAAATGTTTCTGTGAACCACAGAACACTAAATTCATGATGCAGACACCACTGAAGTGAAAGGCCAGTCCACAATTCCCTTTCTCTGAGAGCTAAGGAACATCCACAGCCTCTGACCCAATCAAAGAAGGCCAATCAGATCTCCTCCACTGGGAATTCAGAAGCTCTGGTCATTCTCTGATGGGCACCTGACCTGAGCCACCCTTTCCTCTGTGCACTAAGAGCAGAGAAAGGCAATCTGCAGAATAAGGGAAGAAACAGAAGCTCGAGAGAGACAGAGATGTGAGGACACAGTCTCAAAGGGAGAGACTGAGATGCCCGAGTGACTTGTGAGGGCTTTCTCATTCTTGCTTCCCATCCCTTCCTCTGGGCTGTGAGCATTCTGTGCCTGACTCATTTCCTGTATTCCTTCTCTGTTGCTGGGAAGAAGTAAATACCAAAGTTAAATATAAATACATACACTGACATAACAATGATACCATGTAAGAAATAGAAATGAGAGAGAGCGATGAGAAAGAGAGAGACTGAGAGAGAATTATACTTTTTTTTAATAGCTCAAGTAAGTTATACAAAGCCTGGACTCTACCCCCACTGAAATACTACCATACCTGTAATCATTGCATATTAGTGACATCACTTCTATTGATTTTGAAAAGAAAATGGCTATATGACCTTTCATAACATTATTTAAATTTTTTGAGACCTCAATTTCATAATCTATAAAATAACTGAACAAACTATGTCGACAGTTCATAATATTGGGAACTCTGAAAGTCTAGGGGCCTTTGATATGTTCTGGTTTTTTTGAAGTAATTAATAAAATTTTCTAATTTATTTGTCACCAACCCTTACGGCAGAATGAAAACTTACAGTTTCTTTGGATTTAGCTACTCCTCGGTAACAAATGAGACTAACAACTCTATTCTTCTGGTTAATTCTTCTAATGAATTTTTGATAGATTTAAAGATTTCAAACCATAGGATTCTAAGCAGTAATGGGTATTTCCATTAAGGAAGAAGCTGGAAGCCAAAGGAAGAGTCTTAAATTTCTAATATTTTGAGGTAGAAGTCACTTTAAAAAAGAAGTATAGAAGCAAAACCCCAAATAGCACAAAGATGGCAAAGGAAAGATAAAAAGATGGCCCCTCAATTTCTAATTTCCTCTCATACAGAAAGGTGACTATTCAAAAACAAATAAACAAAAAACTACTTTTTGAACCAGGATAAACTCAGTTTCTGAGTGAATTTGAGTTCCAAAAATAAAACAACTAAATTCACTAGTTTTGTTTGAGCAGTCAAAGCCAGATAAATAAAACCTGTCAAGTCAAGGCCTTCCTATTTGTTTTATTTTTTATCCTGTAATAACTAGTAAACAAAACCCTACTCCTATTGCCAAGGACCACCCAGCTCTCAAGAAAACAATTCTCTATGAACTCCTCATTAATCATTTTGCTTCCAAAACAGAAGTGAGGGTTTGAAATTTAAAACACTGAAAAGCAAAATAGGGAAGTAAATGGTTGTTAAACGCTTTAAACTTAGTTGAGGACATAAACCTTAGGCAATGATGGTGGAGCAGCAGGAAGGCTAAATGGCCAGCATTATCAAAAGGAAAATGAAAACAATAATACCTGCAAGTCAATGAGGAATTCTAGAATCAATACAGCCAGGGATGTGGGAAGTATCACACAGATGCCGTCAACCCAGAGCTGAAAAATGAGAGGCTCACATTAAATGGAAAACTACTGACAAAGCTGTTTAATGTAAATTCTGTGAACCCCCATTTTGGCATTCCTTCCACCAGGTGCCTAATGTATGCATTTAGCTTCTGTAACCCTGCTTGCTTATCCCATCAGCCAGCCCCCATGAACCCTATGAGAGTCCGAAAAGCCTGTTAGTCAGGGCTCAGAATTTGGAGACTGTCATTCATCTGAGCCCTCCGAGTGCTGTTTGAGTTCGTCCGTTACCCGTCCTGCTGCAACATTTTGGTTCCCGGACCACCAGAACAGTGATAGAAGCCAATGGGTGGTGGAAGTCCTACCAAGTCAAACGAGGCAGCACCACACAAAACCTTTATGGGACCTCCTTCCTGGGGGTGGCCACTGTGCCCAGAGGTGACCTGAATCAGTCAGACTCCACGGAGAGACGGACTAACCCTTTTAGGGATCAGGACTCCGGATAAGGTAAGGTCCTGGGACCAAAACCCCAGACAGGCCCGTCTTTGGATGGAAGGGGAGCTTGATCACCTCCCAGAGTCTCCACTGTGAGACACCAGGTAGGGAAAACCCGGGGCTGGGAGGGATATGTGATAACCTCTGTGTGACTGAATGTGTGACTGTGTGACTTTGTCTATGGCTCCACGGCAATAGCTACAGGATCCGAGTGGGCCCCAACCTGCGGTTCCATAGTGACGTCGTAAGGCAAAACAGTGACTTGTACTCTCGGGGACAACCGGGCCTGGGGTTTATACAGGTGTACCTTAGCCAAGATGCACCTTAAAATCCTGCAAGGGATGTGGTCAGGCAGCATCTGAAAGGCCTCCTCTAGGGGGTTCTGCTCCTTTGTTCTTTTTGCAACACCGGACACGGGAGGGCACCTGGGAGGATCTCATTAGGTACATAAGGAACTGGGGTCCAGCCAGTCCAAGCCAATTGTATTAGACTGTATGCTCAAGAACTTCAAGAAAGGTTATTCTGATGACTATGGTGTCAAATTGACATGAGGAAAATTCCAAACTTTCTGTGAAATTGATTGACCTAGTTTCCAGTTTGGCTGGCTGCCAGAAGGGACCTTGGACCTCCCCTAAGGTCTTCACAGTTTATGAAGTGCTTACTGGGATTCCTGGCCACGCTCCTTGGATTTGCTTCTGTGCAAACAATAAGGGATAGTGCAGGGTTTTAATAACTCAACCCCAAAAAGGAGGAAGACCACCAAAGTCAATTCATCAGGGAGAGCCAGAGGAGGAACCAGCCCCTCCGCCATACACCCTGCTGGGTCGCCCAGCACCGACTGCTGCCTTGGTACTAGTTGACCTGCCTGAGAGCCAGCCCCCACCATTGGTCTCCTCCCCTCATGAGCTGGAGCCCAGCCAGACCTCCCACCATTGGTCTCTTCTCCTCATGAGCTGGAGCCCTCCCAGCTGGACCCAGAACCCATCGGAAGGAGGCTACACTCAGCACAACATGCACCTACATATCTGATGCCCTTGCAGGAGACCTGAGGCCCCAGACAACTGAATGTGGATGGCACCGTTCAGCCAGAGCAACTTCTGTTACTCCCAGATGTGAACCAGGAATTCAACCTTTTCATCTGTGAAAAGGGACACATGGCCTTGGGGTCCTCATCCAAACTGTCAGACCTTGGCAAAGGCCCATGGCCTACCTATCAACTTGGCCTGGTAGCTGTCAAGTGGCCCCCTTCCTCTGAGCACTGGCAGCCATGGTCATTAACAGCCGAGGCCACCGATGGCTCCCTAGTGCCAGGATGGCACACCACCAAGGCCTACTGTGTGAGAACCCATGGATGACACTGGAAACACTGTACACCCTGAATCCGGCCACATTCCTTCTTGTGGAGCCAGGCCCACCTGACCATAACTGTGAGGAAACCATGGGTGACATCTTCTCCAGCCACCAAACCTCACTGACGGTCCCCGCCCCGCACCTGACCTGGTGGCTCTTCACAGACTGAGCAACTTCATCCAGAACGGGGAACAAAAGGCCCATAGGCAGTAACTGCTCAAGACCGAGACATCAAGGCTGAGGCACTGCCACAAGGACGGTCAGCCCAAAGGGCCGAGCTATGGGCCCTAACTCAAGTGCTCAGATACGCGGAGGGGAAGAAAGTCAGCATCTACACTGACTCTAGACACACTTTCCAAGCTTACCGGAAAATCTGAGGTACACGCCAGAGGAAGACCAATGGTCAAGGGCTGAAGGGAACACCGGACTAATGAGGGCTGGTGGCAACTGCTGGACCAGAGACTTTTCATTCCCAGGATCACATGGTCAAACAATACCATGACCTGACTCACTGGAGAAAGATGACTCTCTCAAAAGGACTCACAGATACTACTACATTGCCAGGTTCCTGGCCCTATATGCCCATATCAGCATTAGATGTACAACCTGTGCCAAGAACAGTGCTGGACAGTGGCCTAGGCAGGTCTCAGGAATCCAATTCACTGGGACAGTTCCCTTCAAAGACATAGAAATCAACTTTACTGAGGTGAAGCCATGTCAAGGCCATAAATACCTACTTGTCTTAGTCTGCACGTAACAAAAAATGGGTCGAGGCCTTTCTCACTTGCATAAGAGATTGTGAAGTCCCTGCTAAGAGAAATCATACCTCACTACAGACTTCTCCTTTCAATAGGATCAGACAGTGGGCCTGCCTTTGTATTTCAAGTTGTCCACATTACAGCAGAATTGCTGAAGATCAACTGGAGGGTACACGCTACCTACAGACCTCAAAGTTCAGGGCAAGTCGAACACATGAACCGAACCCTCAAGACCACACTAGCTAAGTTCTGTCAGGAAACAGGACTCCCATGGGTAGATGTACTACTTCTTGCTTAACATGGGTCCGATATGCTCCCAGACCCTTAGAATATTCTCCATTTGAAATTCTATATGGTAGGCCCCAACCTATCATCAGTAGACTTAGGGTTGACCCTTAACAACTAGGGGAACTAGGTCTGTCAAACCAACTTCAAATGTTAGGAAAGACTTTTCATACAATAAGTCAGGATATCTTGGAGTGGGCCCCAATCCCTTTAGGACACCAGGTTTACTACCACCAGCCGGGAGATATGGTCTGGGTTAAGGACTGGAAAAAGGAACCCCTACAACCCGTGTGGACAGACCCACACATGGTTATACTGGCTATTCTGACTGCTGTTAAAATTGCAGGTACAGCGCCCTGGGTCCACCATACTTGGGTCAAAAAGGCCGACGCCAGGGACCCATCAGAGACTTGGACGACCCAAGCCGATCCTGCATGACCACTGCAAATAACACTGCAAAAGGTGTCAGATGCCTAGCCCAGGACCAAGCAAAGGAGGTGAAGGACCTCCACTGGTGGCGCCCGGAACTCCAACTAGGTAATGACCTGCCAGCTGCTACTCCTAGCTGGTGCTGGGATCCTGACCCTGCTCTTAGCTACAGGATTGGTTGGGGGCGCCCCCGTACACTAGAACCCTGTATCCTCTGAGCTATTACCCAGTTCATTGAAACCATGGTGAATAGGGCAATCACTGCTAGAGTATTAGCCTTACAAGGATACCAGCCCCTGGCCTATACCAAGTCAGAGATATATGGTGATACCCCATAAACAGAGCTGTAAGGGCATCAAAGTGGGGAAGGAAATGGAATATTACTGACAAAGCTGTTTAATGTAAATTCTGTGAAATCCCATTTCCACATTCCTTCCACCAGTTGCCTAATGTATGCATTTAGCTTCTGTAACCCTGCTTGCTTATCACATCAGACAGCCCTCACCCCAACCCTGTAAGAGTCCGAAAAGCTTGTTAGCTGGGGCTCAGAATTTGGAGACTGTCACTCCCCTGCCAGCGTAATAACCTGGTTCTCCAACTCTCCAGAGTGCCATCTAACTTCCTCGGTTACCTGTCCTGCTGCAACAACATAACAATACAAGGTGATTATGACCATGGAGTTGTACCAACTAAGAGCTTCTCAGAAGCTACACTCTGCCTTGACCAGTCTGTATTCTCCAGGGAGCCCAGTCCAGTGTTAGATCTGAACTGTTAATGATCCCTATAAAGTCAGAGGGAATTTTTTAGAGTAGGCTACTCATGTAATTAACTGGGCAGTTGAAATTGGAACTGACAAAACCAAGTAAATTTAGCAAAATTCCATCTGAGCCTGTTATCTCTGGCCTCCAATCCTTTCAAGGAAGCAAAGAGAGTAAATTTGGAGAAGATAAGAGCACCATTCAATTTGGAGTCACCTTTACAAAGCTTCTGAATATTCGGCCTTTGGTATCTTCCAATGAGGTCAGAAATGGATACAAGATATTCTGACAGGATAGAATAAAGAAGACAGGCATCGTATAATTTGAGTCCCTTTACTGGGCTAGCTCTGAGTAATATTTTCATAAATACAATAGTCCCCCATTATCTACAAGAGATACATTTCAAGACTCCCAGCGGATGCCTGAAACCATGAACAGTAACAAATCCAATACATATTATGCTTTTCCCCTATACATACACACATTTTCATTTAAAGGTAGCACATTACAGCTTCTCTTTTGCATATCCAAATTGTTAGCATCACTACTCTTGCACTCTGAAGCCGTTATTAAGTATAATAAAAGTTACTAGAACACATATCACCACAGTCAGTCTGATAACCTAGACATCTACTATGTGACTAATGGGCAGGTAGCATACCGAGGGTGAATATGCTAGACAAAGGGATAGTCCACATTGTGGGCAGAATAAAGCAGGATAGTGAGAGATTTCATCATGCTACTGGGCACATAATTTAAAACTTATGAATTCTTTATTTCTGGAATTTTCCACTTAATAATTTCAAATCACCATTGACATTGGGTAACTAAAACCACAGAAAGTGAAACTACAGATAAAAGAACTACTATACTGTAATTATCTTACAAATAGCCAAGGAGGTTAAAAGCAATTATACAACTGGTGCCCAGAAATCACATACACATTTTAAGAAAGGAAAAAAAAAACTATATTAAACTTGTAATACTCAATATATACTGACAACAAAAGATGACTACAAATCATATTTGACTTCTGCAATTACAAGAGGTGCTCAAAGTAGTTACCATCAGCGTTCAGACACTTCTGATTACAGCAAACTACTACTGAGCAGTGTTGACCAAAGTGTCCACTTGCACCACTGCACATGCCATTTCAATTTCTTCCCAAAATACCACCAGTGTAGCTGATTTTCTATGGTACACCAAATATTTTAAGGTCCCTCATAGGTAGAAGTCAAGGGGTGTTAAGTCAGGAGAACATGGGGGAACCTCAAACAACATTCTCAAATTTCAAATCCCATTTCAAAATGGTCTTGCGCCCCTCCAATGACAACCATGCTTCCACCATTTTCTTTGACTGTTCCACCTGTCGCATGGTGATGCTAACATTCATTTGATTAATGCCATATTTGAGTGAATGTCATACTACACATTGCTACCATAATTCAATTCAACTTCAAACAGTAATACACAGATAGTATCACTTAACACGTGTATACATTTTTTTAGTACCCCTGTATATAAACATTCATATTGCAATATCTGCAATCCTCTTTACTCATTCTTAATGTTTTTAGTATACCAGTAGCCTCAAAAAAAGAGAAAGAAGTGGCTCTGTAAGGAACTTTTCAATGTCAGGAAAATCATGAAATCAGACATGCCCATGCCATGGAATTCTCCATCATATGGGCCAAACACCTACCACACCTAAGCAAAAACCAGCAAAAAGGAACTATGGCTTTTTTTCTGAACCCCCAGGACTTAGCACACTGTTGGTCACACACAGTCACTCTAAAAGCCAAGCACATCCACATGTCCACAGCCTCATTCTGAAAAAAGCAGCCATGGGAGATGATTTCTGCATAGGTTGCCACGCTGTATTCCATGAGAATCACTACCATGTCCAAGGCCAACTGGTCTAGAAGTCAGTCCAGAGCCAAGACACCCATGAAAGGCCAGCAGAAGTCTTTTGAGTAGCCTGACAGGAGCACCTTGCCAGGAGAGACACTCTGTACTCCACAGTGATCAACAAAACCAAGGAAATTATCAGGGAGTTTCAATACCGCCAAAGATTTAGAAATTGAGGGAGCAATATGGAAGTCAAGGCGTACAGAGAAAAGTCAGTAAGGAGATGGCATGAGAAAGCAGAAATCACAAGTCAGAGAACAGAATAGATAAAGAAGACACTCAACAGATAAGATAAAATCTCTATACAAACTGAGGAAGGTAAGTTTATTCAGGAATATGACTAATTCTAAGGGAACAAGAATAAGAATGAATGTTGGACACTGTTATGTGTTGAATTTTGTCACCCAAGTATTCGTATGTTGAAGTCCGAGCCCTCAGTACTTTGGAGTGTGATCTTATTTGGAGACTGGGTCTTTACAGAAGTAATTACATTAAAAGGAGGTCATTGGGACTGGTGTTAACCTGATAAGACTGGTCTCCTAATAAAAAGGGGAAATTTGGAGGCAGACATGCACACAGGCAGACCACCACGTGAAGATAAAGGAAGAGACTGAGGCAATGCTTCCACAGCCAAGGAATGCCAACAATGGCCAGCAAACTGCCAGAAGCTAGGTGAGAGACCTGAAACAGATTCTCTCTCATGGGCTCACAGGAAGCAAACACACCAATAACTTGATCACAGATTTCTAGCCCACATAACTGTCAGACAATAGATATCTGCTGTTTAAGCCACCCACTTTATGATGCTTTTGTTAAGGCAGCCCTAGAAAATTAACATGGATGCCTAGAGATGCTACTGAATCAGAAAGATGTACTCTGTTCTTTGGATCAACTATTTGGCTACTTGAGTTGACTTTCTATCTTCTCCCTTGCTCATGTATCCCCAAAATAACCAACCCCCATCACCATAGATAAACTGAGCTTCTCTGTTCTCTGAAACCTGAATGAACTGAACTAACTCAATGCGAGTTCAGCAATGTTTGGAAATGAGTAAATGACGCAGTTGGAAGCAAAGAAGCTGCTGCTTTGGGATCCTCCAATCACAGGATCAGGAAATTTGAAACAATTTTCAAGAGAGCTTCAGGGAGTGGCATCCAGCCAGCAAACTGGTTGCATTTGGCAGAGCTGGAGGAGAAAAACAGGTGAAGCCAGGAAACCTACATCCTGACAAGCTTTCTGCTGGGGAGAATGATCCAGTCTCCCAGCCACTCTCTCTAACAGAACAGCTCCTGAAGGAAGTAATAATAGACCAATTTCTCCTACTCCAGGTCTGCAATGCAACAAATACTCAGATGTCAGCATTACCTCTGAGGGAAGCTTTCAATTACTCAAAACAGTTGCTTTTAATGATTTCCCAGGGACCATATTATGTGGAGGCTTTGTATGTTCTTTTAGCCTTCACTCTGTTCTTCTTAAAGTTCATTCTTTTACAGCATGGATGCACTGAATGCCTGGCATGAGGAAAGAACTGGCACATGTCCTGATTCAGCCATCTGCGCCTTCTCTCCCACCAAAGTGAGAATGCATTCAAAATAAACTATTTTGAAAGCATATTATCTCCATTCAAGTTCTACTTCAAGACCTCACAATAGAGGGCACCTCCAGGATTCTCATTCTTGGCAGCAGCTAAATGAGGCTGCTGAACAATACACTCAGTGCTTGCGCAGAAAGAAGAAAGACCTGGGGTGAAAAACAGGTGAAAGCTCTTCCAAGCTTCAGAGAAAGGAACGGCCCAGTGCCGAAACTGCCTTCCAGGTGGTCACACTGCGCTTTAGTGACAGTGAACGGGGCGGTTCCAACCCAGCCCTGGACAAGGTGGCAAGTGAACAGGTGACTTTAATTGCTGTTATTTCAATGTTTAAAGTACACATTCTTATATTTAATTCAGTTTTGATTTACTTTGCCTTTTTACACCATTCCACTGAATAGGCTTTTCAGAGGAGCATGAGAGAAACTAACAATTTCTGAGTGATCTCCTTCTGCTACACAACATGACGGACTCAAAGCTTATCTAACTTTATCTTCACAACATCCTCGTAAGATTAAGGCTTTTATCTTCATTTTAAAGAGAAGTAAACAAGCTCAAAAAAGGCAGGTCATTCAACTAGGGTTACACAGTTAGTAAGCAGACAGAAGGAGCAAGATTTAAACCCAGGCTTTTACTATTACATTCTCCTAGAGATAGAGGGTGTTTTGCAGTGCCGGTGACAAAAGGAAAGAGTATAGGAATACAGTAATTAAAGCATCTCCTTTATTATTATTTTTTTATGATTCTGACATAAATTAATTAACACCACTATCAGTGTATGAGACAAGGAGAAAATACTGAATTGACTAAGTTTACTCTGAACTGGTTAACATTTTTATCCCTGATGGCATAAGGATTCAAGATAGATGGTACATTCAGTTTTAGGAAAATAAACTTACATTTTTGCATACATGAATTTGTTCTCTCTACTGTTAATCATTTCCAGAATTACTATGTATTATTTATTCCTAATTAATATAAACCTCATTTTAGAATTGTAGCCAATAGGAATTGGAATGGGAATGGTTTTTTAGGGAATTTCTGGTCCCACAGAAACAGTATTTTAAACTAGAGTCTAGGCTAAAAGGGTTCCCCTCTAATTTTTAAATAATAGTTACAAAGTTCATATTGTTCAATTGAGAAGATAATTAATTATAAAATAAAATACAAATTTAGTGTTTTAAATGAATTGATCACATTTTATTAAACACAATGAGTTCTACAAACATTTGAAAAATTAGTAGTACTTATGTGCTAAGACATGTTAGTTATTCCATCTACAGATAATGATCGGCTCATACATAGATTTCAGATGCCTTACAAAAACTCCTCAGCCTCTTCAAGGGAACTCAACCATTAGGTTAGGAAGCTTCAACGTAGACCCATTCCACAGTCACAGACAGATAAGCCCAGAGGAGAAAATCACATGCCCAGGGTAAAATAGTAACAAAGACAAGAGTAAAATTTAAATCCTCTCATTTGTATCTCAGTATTTTCTTTCAACATGAAAACAGACCATTCAGTCAATTGTTTACCTTCAGTGTTTTTCCTTAAAGCATTAACAGAAGAGAGAACAAATTCATGTATGCAAAAATGTAAGTTTATTTTCCTAAAACTGAATGAACCATCTATCTTGAATCCTTATGCCATCAGGGATAAAAATGTTAACCAGTTTAGAGTAAACTTAGTCAATTCAGTATTTTCTCCTTCTTTAAGGGGTGCACCTGGTTCAGGGTATCAAGAGAAGGGGAGACTACACAATGTCAAGGCTTTTGAGGTGCCGGGTCTGTGAGTATCATCCATCCATACCAGCCATTCCTGAGAGGTAGCTCACTCCTTTAGTCTTAGGATATAATTATCCTTCCTCCTTGCAATCACTGAGGCTGATATCTGTGTTTCCACCAGGTCCCTGGTCATTATGCCCATGCTGAATTCCAGTCCTACTCCCTTTTTCCAACCTTGACGATTCCTAGGGTCTGTTGGTTTTCCCACACCTCTCCAATGCCGACCTCAAGATCAGGACTCCTCATGGCTTTTCACTCACTATTGCTTCTGCCATGGGTTCCAAAATTGTATTTTGGAACTCAAGAGCAAGAACTTACTCTTTTTGTTTTTCTTCTCATCATTCTTTCGGTGTACTCCCTTCCCTAAAGTATAAGGATGACGTGCAACTGTGAAAACACACTGGTTAATACTTGAAGATGTTGTCAGGCTACATTTTGCTCTGCAGGGGACGGAGTAATTCATTACACCTGGATAGTATCACTATTAAAGTTACTTCCATGTAAGTCATCATCTTTGATGTTAATCACTCCCCATAATTTAAGTGACATAATTTCTAGCCAAAAAAAAATCATGAAAGATCTTCAAGAGAAATATATAAGCTTTGCATTAAAAATGACTGCAAAATGGGCATCACATTTCCCTTCACTATAGAAGAAAATGAGACTCATGTAGATGTAAACCGAGATCACTATGCATAGTTAAGGTGTGAAAAAGTCACAGAATCGTATGTACTCTCCAATTTTTTAAAGTAGTGATACAGACCAAATGAAGGACCCCCCTCCCCACAACAGACTCCTCTTCCCTAGTTCTTCTGCTTTGTTTCACCTCTTTCCCAGTCCATAATCTTAGTCATCTTCTCAATCAACTCTCCCTGGCTTCTAACCTTGAACAATAAATAGACTGTCTCTAGTCTGAATCATAAAAATGCCCCTATATCCTGCCATAAAATAATTACCCTGAAACTTTTAATTCATGTCGATCACATAACCCCCCAGTGACAGGGGCTTTGGGGCCTATTTCCTGGGCCAGTGTTTTTAAAACTGTTAACTGAATTCATTTTTCCTCGTCTAGAGGTTACTGGGATATAAGTGATACCCTAGCAAGGTTTCTAGCCCATCCTGACTAAAGAAGTCAACACAGTCTACCAGGGGGATCTCAAGACCCCTCCTCCTTTTAGATCAGATAGAATGACAACTCCGTGTGTAGAGAAATACTGCTTCCTAACAAGGCTGATAGCCTAGTCCGGGACCGCACCCCCCAAGTCACTTCCTGGCTCTTCTCCCTGAGCCCCTCTTCCCACCAACCCTAGCCCGCACAAGGGAACCTGCTGTTATTATGGAAATGTTATGCTGTAAATTTCCCCACCCTGTCTTTGTTTGGGGTTCAGACTCCGAGTGCCTTTTGGTCTTTCCGACAGGTGACCAGGTAGAGCCTTCCACAACACATGGACCCCCAATAGATAGGAACCACCACCACCTTCTGTAGGAAGCAAATACCGTAGATGAGATCTCCAGTCCCTCAACTTCCCATAGAGATTTGTGGGGATCCCGTGTCTCAAAAGAAAACTGAGGAAGGCAGACAGCACAGAGAGGATTTCGGGATCCCTCCCATGGGACTCGCCCTGCTGGAGTAGTCACCACCCAGTTGCCCTTTCACTAGCAATCCCTTCCCCAGGCTAGGCAATCACAGGAGGAAATTCCAGACAAAGGAGTTTACTAAAACGATGAAGATAAAGGGTAAAAGAAGCCCACCAATTTAAGCCAGTTTCTAACACCGGCACTGTAAGAGTTAGAAGGACCTTCAGTTCACCTAAGCCTCATTATACTATCATTATATTATCATACATATGCCCGGAAGTTCATTAATATCATTATAACAGACTGTACTCTGGGAAAGAAGGGGCACAGATAGAAAAGGTGATGTAAGGGACCCCCTGTCAATCAAAAAGCCCCAGACCCAGATAGGCCGAACCACTTACAAATAAAAAACAAAATAAAACTACCAACGCCTCCTTAATCCGGGCTTTTGAGCCATTTTCCTGCTGGAGCCCGCTCCTACCCCTTAGGAGTGTACTTTCCCCATGCCATTCAAGGCCTTTGAACCACTCTCTCACTCGACCCACTCCTACCTCTTTGAAATGTACTTTCTCTTTTAATAAACTATCTCTGTGTTTCACCTTATTTTCCTTTTAATAAACTGCTTCTTCATTACACCTCTACACTTTGGTGTGTGTGTCTCATTCAATTCTTTGCTCAAGATACCAAGAACCTGGACACCACACCAAGGAGGACCCCTTCTCCGGTAACAGAAGTAGCTTAAATCGCCTGCCTAAATTATTTTCTACAAGTTCCACTTACCCAATATTCTTCCCCCTTCAGTCTAGCATGACTGAAAATAGTCACCATTAGTGGACTAGATAATAAGGTCCAGTCATTGCCTCCAGAAGACCTTCAGTTAAATGAGACAGAATCTAATGTCAGCCAACTTTTCTGGTCTAAGGGTAAAAGTAGAGTCAAATAACTTCAATAAACCAAATTTTCTGTCCTAGTCCCTACTGCATTCAATGAACTTCTAATCCCCCTTGCCAAGTCCACACTTACCTAAAAAGAAACCTCCCAGGTGCTGAAACATCAGCCTGCCTCACCCACTACCATCACCAATAACTGTGCAATAATGTTGAGGTCCCTAACGAAAGACAGCTCCCTACACTATCCTGCTGCAAGTTCCAAAAATTTTGCAATTAGTCTGTTTTTGGCTAGAGCTCTGAATGTCACTGTATTTTAAACAAATATATAATCTGAAAGGTATATTATTATAGAAGTCATTATTAAACTTTGAAAATCCCAGGTGAAATTAAGTTCTCTAACTTGCTGCATTAAGGAAAAGAGAGTACATCATGAAAGGCAGCAAATTAGGAGTTACAGCAGCAGGCACAGCGGGATCATGCAATGGGCAGAAGCACAGACAAGAAGTACAGTATTGAGAGAGAGAGACAGAGAGAGACAGAGCAGAGAACGGAGTGGAGAGAGATATAAAGGGATAAGATGGGAATTAAATGGTCAAAAAGAAACTTGTCCTACTTCTGTTAAACAGAAAATAAAGTGACATAACTGACTTTTCAGGTCAAGCTCAGAGTGAGTGAGAATCTCTCTTGAGAAAGGAATGAAGAATGTTTCCCCTAAACTGAAAGTTATTATCATCAGAGTTATCAACTACAAAATGATTAGCAGTGTTGAATGATGTAACAAATCTGCCCTCCTGTTAATTCATTTTATTGATAGCTAAGAAAGCAGCTCAAACCTTTAATGAAATGATAAAAAGATGATTACTAAGGTACCTGAACCTAAACATAATATTTCAGACATGTTTGTAGTGGTGCAATAAACAGCAGGTCTGTTACTTTCCTTGAACACCTCACTCTGATTAATGGAGCTACCTTAGTCCATTCGGGCAGTCATAACAAAATACCATAGGTTGGCTTGTAAATAACAGAAATTTATTTCTCATAGTTCTGGAGGCTGGGAAGCCCAAGATCAAAATACCAGCAGATCTGATGTCTAGTGAGAGCCCACTTCCTGGTTCAGAAGCAGTACATTTTCAACGGTGTCCTCACATGGTGGAAGGGCCTAGGGAGCTCCCTGCGGTCTCTTTTTATAAGTGCATCAACCCCATTCATGAGGGCTCCATACTCATAATTTAATCACCTCTCAAAGGCCCCACCTCCAAATACATCATATTAGGGGTTCATTTTTTTTTTTTTTTTTTTTTTTTTGCTTTTTGGTATGTGGGTAGCTCCCTGACTGGGAATCGAACCCAGGCCGCAGCGCCAGCGCCGAAGCCTTAAGCCACTACACCACCAGGGAACTCCCAGGGGTTCATTTTTAACATATAAATTTTGGAGAGACACATTCAGCCCATAGTAGTAGCCTAATGTGGTATTTACTCTCTTAACTAAAACCTCATACCAGCATCTCAGACTCAACTTCTGGTAAACAAAATCCTCAAAAGCTTTTCACACTATAACTTCCAGCCAGCCAGGTATCTTCCATATTGTAGTTGGGCAATTTTATTTTTTCCATTTGACCTTTAATTTGAATACAATTCTTATATACTGTGTCTGCTAAATGTAGCCTTGCCAGTTTTAGCTCATCATTTTAAACTTTAATTCTATCAGCTTTATATTTCCTGATCCCTCTACATTTGTGTTACCCAAACTGGCCAATTGTGCCTTCTAGGTTTATCTAAACAGGGTAAAGCCAAGGACAGAGTTCTGTGGCACAAAATAAAGAACTTCTTTCCAGGCTGAAAATAATCAAAATTAACAAGATATATGTATATAAACAGTGTGTGTGTGTGTGTATCAAGATGTATATACACCTTTATTTATATATATATAAATAAAACGAGAATATATATATAAAACAAGAGTATATATATATAAAAAACAAGAGAATATATACACACACACACACACATATATATATATATATTATATATATATATATATATATATATATATATATATATATATATATATAAACAAGATACACACACACACATATAAAACAATGGTACTGTCCCGTTTCAAATGGTATGTATTGTCAGCCTACTGATACCTTGAATTTAGTCCAGTGAGACTGGGCTGACCATATACGTACTATTTGGAACAGGTCAGTACTGTTATTTTCTGTCTCATTTAAAATGGTATGTCTGGGAGTTCCCTGGTGGTGTAGTGGCTAAAGGCTTCAGCGCTGGCGCTGTCAACGCTGCAGCCTGGGTTCGATTCCCAGCCAGGGAGCTACCTACATACAAAAAACAAAAACAAAAACAAAAAAAACCCAATAAAATGGTATGTCTGATCAGCCTAGTAAGGTGATGGGACTGAATGTTAAAAGGCAACTGCTCATCTACCTGCAGAGCCTAACTTTTAACAACTCCATTCTGCTGTTTCCTATGACACAAAGTTCTATCTGAGCTCTTCTAAAAGCAAGATATAAAGGCTGAATGGGGTCAAAGGTATTACATGAAAAACAAATAATCTAGAAGAAAGGTTCTTGTCCTCCAGAAACTTACAAACCTATTGAAAGGACAGACTTAAAAAACAGATTTTTTTAGAACAAAACAGTATATTGTGGTATACTAAACAATGTGAATCAGACCTAAGCATTTCTTTCCAGCTTAGTTCTCCAACTTTAGGTTACAGGCTAGACATTTATGAACTCACACAGAAAAGGATGAAGGAAAAAAAATGAATAGGCCATCCTCTGTGAAGATTCAGTGAAGGACTTTCTTCCCTCTAGTGCCCCTGGCATGGCTGTGGGCTGCTGTGCCCTGGGGAATAATGGGAGAATAACTGAAGTCTATAGAATCCCTCCTACTGACTGTTCATAGACTGCTTGGGGATGGAGCTTTCTCTCAGAAAATTCCTGCATAGCCAGAGTCATGGGGTTTTCCCCAACTAATATCTGAGGTGCCAGGGACAGCAAGGCCCAGGCAATGAGCCTTCGAAGTCCCAATCAAGCAGAAAAACATTGTCACTAAAGTTAGTGGCCTGAATTCTTCAAGTGAGATGCAACAAACTCCAAATTAAATTTTATCAAGTTCAAAAATCTCATTATCAGTCAGATTATCAATTATCTCAGTGCCCAAACATAGTAAGTTATTCATGGTCTGTCATCCCAATTGTTTTTCAGCAAGTAAATGAGAGAAAAAGCCTTCAGAAAGATCCCTATCTCAATTGTGTGACCTGGGGCAGTCAGCAGGCCATCTCCAAACTACTGTGATGGTCACATAAGACAATGAATGGGAATTTGTCTTGTAACCTGAAAGGTATATAAACAAAGTTATTACTCTCATTAGATGTTTGGGAACAAATTATTACCTATATTAGGATTACCCCACATAATATGCAAAGTGCTCCATGATCAAACCATCCACCTTCATGGGCCTCTACACTTCCTTCTACCTTCTTTCTCCTACCTCATTTATACTCCTAACACTCCATAGCCAAATATCCCCAGAGAACCCAGTGCTTTTTATGCCTCTGTTTCATCGTGTTGCTAAAGATGTGCTGCTAAAGAGGCCAAATATTACTCCATAAAAATTGATATTAAAACATACAGGAAACTTTTGATTCTCATTCATTTCTCATTATCTGACTTTATCCCCCCTAGGCGAAATATCTTAATAACCAAATATTTGCATAATGCTTTTATTTTTATGTCCTTGATTCCAACCAATTGCTTTAGAATATTTCTCCATCCCTTTAATGGTATCAAATCCAATTAACTGAAATGTTAATTTTAGGGAATGTGGGATACTCAGAGCAAAAGGGACAAGGCCTCTGGACAAGAAAATGTTAGAAATTTCTCCTCCTGCTTCTTTCATTAGGAGAGTTACCATAATGGGAGGAGTCTGGATTGAGAAAGTAATCATATGGGGTTTAGGAAATGTTTGTGACACTTTCTCTGAGTTAAGCTTAACAGCTTTGTCTAACCTCCTTGGTCTGGAGGATGTCATGTGTTTAATAAAATCACCCAGTTCTTTGACCCAGAGACCCTTGACATCATTTCAAATATCCCAGGACCCCAAGAGGTCATGACAATTGAAAAGGGCCCTGCTCCAGCACACCCTGTCTGCACTGCCTACAAATCCTGCTGCCCTCTTCTCCACCTGCACATTCCCATTCTCCCCTGAAGCAACAGCAGAGCTATTGCACCCTCTCCTGACACTGCATCATGCAGACAAGGCTCCTGGCTTCAATGGCACCATGAAAATTAGAATATTTATCTATTTCAACACTTATGA
Organism: Lyroderma lyra; assembly: GCA_004026885.1. Lineage (NCBI taxonomy): Eukaryota > Metazoa > Chordata > Mammalia > Chiroptera > Megadermatidae > Lyroderma > Lyroderma lyra. The sequence continues at coordinate 26,779 of PVJL010009421.1, forward strand.
AACTGTAACTATTTGTATAAATGAATTTTCCGTAAAGTTTTGGATCTGTATACTCATCTTGGAGCCAAAATCTGCTAGCACAGTGGCTGGCAACTAAGAGCTCAAGAAAATAATTGTTTACACATCAGGGAAAATGTTTACTAGGCTCTTGAATAAGGATTAACCCAGGGATATCTCTTTGATTCCAAAGCCTACACAAGCTTGAAAATTTTTAAATGGAAGCCTAATTACTATTTTAGTGTGCCATGCTGTTTTTCATGGTAAAATTCCCAGATGCCCTGGAGGTGTGGAAAGATTCCCAAACTCTCTGTGTTATCACCTACCTGCATTTTCCTCCGCATATTGTGATGGCTTGGTGGAAATAAAATTGACGAAGAGAAAAAGAGGTATTGTGATTGACTCGGTAAAATTACCAACTAAAAAGTCAGCCTTGAACACACGCTGCAGCACAGCTCTGTTGTTCACCATTAGAGTAAATTAATCATCTCTAGCTATTTACAAGGATGAAATGACCAACCTCTCACTGATACAAAGGCCAACTGACTCCCAGCAAAGCATCCTGGTTTGTAAATACATCATCCAGTTAGGAAAAAAAAATAATAAAATAGATATATAGAGAGATATAGACTTAGAGACAGATGATATAGACAGATATAGATTCATATTCCAAGAGAATCCTTTTTCTACCTTCACCTACTGATGGATTTCCTTAGCACAATATTTAGCACAGAAATATTTAATATATTACACTCATCAAATTTAAAAGCTGACAGAGACTCATAATGCCAGGTATATACTGTAATTGCTAGTCTGTCCTTGAATTGTCTTCCTAGACTGGGGGCTCTTTGAAGGCAAAAATCAGTCCTGCTAATCTTTATATCTTTTCCTAACACCTTGCCCCGATATACTAAGCACTTAGAAAATGTGCTTGAATAAATTAGAATGTATCTATGAACAACCTAATAATAATACTTAAACTTTATTTAAACAGTTACTCTTTTTTCTGACAGGCAATTTCATTCAATTCTCCCAACAATCCGGAGGTGGGTACTATAATTATCTCCATCTTAGAGATGAAGAATCTGAGACCAAAAAAAGTTAAGTAACTGGCCCAAAGCCACATAGCTATTATACTGATACTATGTAAGAGATTACTGGAGTAAAGTCTTCTTGTTTTCTAAGCTCATGTGTATGTTAAACCGCTCTCCTTTACTATTTCTATAAACGCCCAGAGACCCAACTACACATTTTCAACCTGATGTTTAGAAACATGAAGTCAGGCTAAGTGAACTACAGTGGCAAACAACAGCCATATTCCGGTGGTTTCATAGTAGAGGTTTATTTCATATATTATGTCTGAGGCTCTTGGAGAGGGCAGGGCCACAAGATGGAAGGAACTTTGGAGTTCTCTGCCTGAACCCCAGCCTGCAGACAGAGGAAGAGAATGGAGGCCATGATGAGAAGTTATGATGATCCAGACCTAGGAGTGATGTGACATCTTCAGTCATGTGATCGCTGGTACTTACAAGGCATGCTGGGAAATGTGTTCCAGCTGTGAGCCCAGGTAGAAAAGAAAGCAGCTATTTGTAAACTCTAATAGCCTTTACCCCAGAAAAATAGGGGACTCAAAGATGCAAGCCCGGCATTAGAGGACGCTAAAATCAAAGAAACTTTTCTCAATTATCCTGAAAGCTTTTCATTTTCCGTTTCTCACTCTAAACGACCCTGAGCCTTTAGCAACTGCAGCTTCTCCTACTACCCTATGCCAGTGTAACATGAAGAGATATATTTATCTCTCTAAAATACAGATGTGTATAGATAGATAGATAGATAGATAGATAGATAGATATCTGTATATATATCTTTTGAGGAAAAAATATTCAAAATTTATTTCCTGTTTTACAAATGTATTATGACATGTCATTTCCATTGAATAAAGCTGCTTCCCTTCAAGAATTCATTGCTAGACAGTGCTTAACAAGTAAATTCTCTAAATATAGTTAATTTTTAAATGACATAAAAACATTTTATTTACAAAAACTACATTTACAATAAATTAGGATCAGAATTTGGATAAAGCAGTGTTAATCCACATGTAATGAATGCCAAAAAGTTATATTTTATTCATTCATTCAATAAATATATACTATTACGTTTTGTTTTATCCGGATCTTAAAGGTGAAAGGCCAAGCTGCAATGGATAAAGTTATGTATGATGAAAAGATTAGATATTCCATAAGACAATCTTGGACCAAAAATCTGCTCCTGTATTCCTACACAGAAAGTATCCCCAGACCTCAGAAATCTGGAAAAACATGTTCAAGTTGCATTCAGTTGTGTCTGTCAAAGGGGAGAGGACCATTCCCTGTAATCACAGGGCCTTAGAATGATGCAACTAAGTCATAGAAATTACCCATTTTCTGAATTCCCTGCAGTTTACTATTACCCCATAACAGTTGACAACTGGTTCTTACTTCCCTAAGATTCCTAAGACTAGCAATCAAGAGTCCAGTGCATCAAGATTGTCTACAATGTATTCTATTAATACAAAATATTAATATCCATGAGTTATGGATTATAGTTTTCTGGAGTCTGACTGCCTGAGTTCAAATCCTACTTTCTACTACTTACTCTGAGACAACTGAGGAATTTGAATTATGGATTGAGTATTATATACCAGATAATATAAATAATTACTGGTCATTTTGTTAGACATAATAATGGCATGCAGTTTCTTTTTTAAATGTCCTTACCCATTAGCAAAAAATGTTAATGTTTGGAATTTGCTTTTGAATACTCTAATTTTTGTAAAAAATATGGGAGGAGAGGAGAGCATATGAAATAAGATTGGTGGTGTGATAATAATTATTTAAGCAGGGTGACAGATACATTATGTTACATGATTGATTCTATTCTCTCTACCTTTGGGTAAGTTTGGAAATTCCAAAATAAAAAATTATAAAATAAAAAAAGTTTAAAATTTTTAAAAGATGACCCATGATGACTTATCTTATAAATCCTACTCTTCTCTATGAAAACCTAAGCTTCTAGGGAGTACATCATTCTAGTTGTTTCTAAACATTGCTGATCATCAAAAACATCTGGAAATTTATATTTATATAAATTTTGTAAATTCCTAGTCCATATTCCAGATCTATGAATCAGAATTTCTGAGCCTGAGGAATCATGGTCCTAAAAATATCTTCCAGTTTATTTTGATGTGCCTAGGGCACTACATCTTTTAAATTTGCCCAATATTGTTTGATTCTGCATTCAGTCCAAATATCCAGGGTCTCACATCTTTGAAAATCATCCAGTTCTCTGGGGATACATCACTCGCTACCCTTTTCTCTCTGGGACTTGATTCTACCCTTCTAAGAACCATTTTCCTGTTTACAAGAGTTTTACCTTGGAGCAGTTCCCCAGTAATTCCAAACCGGAGGCAAGCAACACTCTCATTATCGTAATCACTTCATCAGTCTACATTTTAATGAAAGCATATTCTCAAACCCTTTTCAAAAACTGAATCAGTGGATTTAAAACAAACAAGTTAGAACTACTTTAAAACCCATTTCCAGTAATTCTCACATCCTTAGTACAAATCTGTTAAAACTTCAGAAGTCATTAAGGAACGGCCCTGCAGGTTTTTTGATTGTCAGGAAGTGTTATTGAGATAGATTTGTTGAAAAGATGCTTTATTCCATTTCACACTCCTGTCAGAGTTTTATAAGATTTCTAAAGATAAATACTTTATTTTTAACCATAACAATGTGAAGCTCTAAGAGAAAAAAAACAAAACAAAAAACAAAGTCAGATTGTCCTAAACCTTTGTGTAGAAGATGGAATTACATACTTTCAAGAAATAACTGTAATTCAAATGAAGAAGGACCTCTGCAATAATGAAAAATAGCCTCTACTAGAATCATGATTATATATGTAGAAAGAGCTAACCTTCACCAATGACTGACTGATTTAATTTCCTTATTTAATACAGCTCCATCTAATTTACTCCGTCAAAAAAAAATCCTTTCCTTATTAACTCTTTTAATATAATCACAGACCTTGACAGGCAGGCTACTTGAGAAACAGTCTATAACCTCTCTGAGCTGGAAAGAGCCATAGGGATTATCTAGTCCAAGCTTCTCTTAGATACAAGAATCCTTTCTCTAGTGTCATTGATAAAGAGAAACTCAACCAGATTCCCTCTCAAAGCTTTCAAGGAAATAACAAGGACTACATTAAAGGGCACTCTGCAGATTACAAAGTACGTTGAATCGTATTGTTTTGTTACCGGAAAATGGGGTGTCCTCGTTGACACGATGTCCAGGTTCTTGGTACCTCGAGCAAAGAATTGAACAAGGCACACACAAAAGTACAGAGGTGAAACAAAGAAACAGTTTATTGAAGAGAAAGTACACTCCAAAGAGGTAGGAGAGGGCTCGAACAAAGAAAGGGGCTCAAGAGCCCTGATCGACGAGGGATTTGGTACTTTTATTTTCTTCTAGGTCTTTAGGGGAGACACACCTCTGGGCATGGGGTCTCTTGATTGACAAGTTTGATTGACAAGGGGTCTATTACATAATGCCTTCTGACTGCACGCGTCCTTTCCCAGAGTTCAGTCTGTTACAATATTGATGAACTTCTTGGCATATGTACGATATTACAATGATGGTATAATGAGGCCCAGGTGAAATGAAAGTCGTTGTAACTCTCACTGTGCAGGCGTTAGGAACTGGCTCAAACTGGCAGGCTATTTTGTGCCCTCTAACTTCCTTGTGTTAGCTAACTTTTCCCCTGGAATTTTCCTGTGGTTACTCAACTTGGGGTGGGGACTACTAATGATAGGGTGGTACTAAGGTGGTGACTATTCAGCAGAGCAAGTCTCATGCGAGGGGTCCCGAGATCTCCCCTATTCTACCTGCCTTCCTCACATTTCCTTGAGAGACGTGATCCCCATGAATCTTCATGGGAAACTGAGGGGCTGGAGGTCTCATCTTCTGTATCTGCTTCCTGCTGAGGATGGTCGTTGCCCCTACCTATTGGGGATCCACGGAGCTCTCACCCTATCTGATCTAAAAGGGGAAGGGGTCTCGAGATCCGCCACATTGACTTCTTTGGTTGAGGTGGGCTGGAAGTCTTGTTGGGGTACCACTTGTATCCTGATGAAGAGAAATTAATTTAGTTAGTAGTTTTAAAGGCATAAATCTAAGAAATAGGTTTTAAAGCCCCTGTCGGAGTTCCCTGGTGGTGTAGTGGCTTAAGGCTTCGGTGCTGCGCTGTCAATGCTGCGGCCTGGGTTCGATTCCCAGCCAGGGAACTACCCACATACAAATAAATAAATAAATAAATAAAGCCCCTGTCACTAGATGGTTTTAGGATGGAGAGTCCGTTGGGCCTGAGGCCTTCTGGCTTCTGGCCCAACTGGTCATTCAGGTCTTATTTCCTGTCTTGGTCTAGAAAGGCCTGGAAGGGGTGCTTGCCTATAGGTGATGGTAATCAGCAAGCTGGAGACGTGAGTGACAAGTTTTGAAGTAATTATCCGTGGGACAGTCTGTTGCTTGGGGTGAGGAGCCAGAGAAAATTGATAAGGAAAGTGATTAAGACTTTAGACTAGGAAAAAGGTGAAACTGAGAGTAAAGAACAAGGAAAAGGGAGTCCTTTAGTGAAGTGGAGGGATGGCTGCTCTGTTTGGCCCATATCAGTTTCACTTAAATTTTACTGCAGACGATGACATGGAGATTTTGAGAGATTAAATGACTTGCTATAGTGACACAGCTAACAAATGCCTGAGCCAAGGGCTAAATTAAGCCTTTGGATTGCAAATCTGTATTTCTTTTCCCTACTACCCTGCTGGCAAGGGTCAAGTGACATTTTGTTCTTTCTAAGATATTCTGCTGCTTGTTGGACAGCTGTGATCATTAAAAAATTCTTAAAGAATTAAAACCTATTTTCCTGTAACTTTTTAAATTTTAACAGAACCTTAAATAGTGCTTACTACATGAAAGGCACTAATTGAAGTGCTTTCCAAATATTAATGCATTTAATTCTCATAACAATTATATGAAATGGGTACTGTTGTTATCACCATTTTACAGATAAGAAAACTAAAGCTCCAAGTAAATAGCAGAGCTGGAATCTAAGCCCAACTAAAGTCAGTCTCCACAATCAGACCTCATACTGCCTCTCTCTTCTACCATGGGAACATTCTAGTCTTTGAATTAATACAGAAAAAACTGTTTCTTTGGTATTGACTATAAACAAACAAATAGCAGCCAGTTATTTCTCCAGCAAAATGGGTTTTCTCAGGAACAACAAAGAACTGCAATCTGGAATATGCAGTCTAAATGCCAACCATGCGGAAGTTTTGAAAAATAAAGGAGAGGAAACTTAAGACAGGAGAAGAGGAAGTTGGGAGAGCTATTATAACAGAGTCCCTCCTACCGGGGTCTCCAATCTATGTAGTGCACTGGGAGCTTCCCCTATAGGCCCTCCCAACTCCAATTGACAGAGATTTCTGTCAGTCTTCACAATGGACACAAAATAGCTGTGCAAATATTGGAAGGTAACTATCAAACTCCCTCCCCCAGACCTATAAATGTCAGGGTTCTACGAAAAACAGAATGATATATAGAATAAGGGATTTAAAACAAGGTTTTGACTTTCCACAATTGTGGGAACTAAATAGGCTCTATAATTCTCTTATACTTGTGCCTGCTGCTAGAACTCAAATACTCAAGGGTTGAGATTAGATAAAATTAATAGTTTTTACTATTTTATCAAGGGCATTCTTAAGTAAAACTGGCTTTTTAAAAAAACTGCAAGGACGTGGTAGTGAAATATACAATTACCACTAGTAGAGTTTGTTGCCACTGCTTTGATTCATGCTTAGAGTCAGAAATTTAAGCTATCAGTGCAAATATCAAAACAGTGAAAAAGGAAAATATCTCTATTGTATCAAGGAAGTTCTGTCATCTCAACTTAATTTAAAGTGGGCTACCCTGGGAACTAGGTTCAAGTCAACCATCCAAGAAATATACACACACATACATACACAAATATATACATGCACACATAGTCTTTTCTAAGACTAAAAATCTACCTTGCACATGTTTATTTCAATGGGGTTGTTGTTGTGGAAAGGCTCTACCTTCTGAATGTTGCAGAAGGCTCTACCCGCTCACCTGTCAGAAAGACAGAGCAGCACACGGAGCACTTTCAAGTTCAGGTTGTTTATTTTACCCAAGTGGGATCAGAGCAGTTGTTTCCAAGTCTGAGTCCCGAACAAAGGCAGGGTGGGGAAATTTATAGCATAGCATTTCCATAACAATCATCAGTTTCCCTGCAGGCTGGGTAGGGTTGGCTGGAACAGGAGTTCAGGGAGAAGTAGGAAGTGACTGGGGGTGAGGAGGGGAGTCCCAGATTAGGTTATCAACCGTGCTAGGAGGCAATTATTTCTCTACAGGGTTAGCATACAAAATCCTAATTCCAAAACAAAAGAAACTTGAAGCATGGCTTTGTTGTAACTTGACTATTTTTCCTCAATGTAGAAAAATATATGTTTAAGTGAAAGGGTACTACACCTTATGAAGGAAAAGTTACAAGATTGATAACTTTTATTCCCATTAGAAGACAAAACCATTTCATGAGTCCCTTAAGAAGTTTTTCCCAATATCCTCACTATATTCTTGGTTTCAGTTCATTCTGTTACAGTAAAATGACGATTTTCCTTCAGTTCTTCTTCTCATGAAGGGAAGAATTCAGTCAAAAGACAGTTTGTGAAAATATAGAAAAGCTGAAGTTTATTATAGAAAAGTTAAAAATTAAAACGTACACTCCAGGATGGTGGAGCAGGCTGACCCAGGAGCGGGGAGCAGTCCCCGCTCCATTGTTTGGGAATGTTTTTACGTCTGGGTGTAAGCTCCTCCTTCTTTCTTTCTAGCATGATCCTTCTGAAAAGGACCAAAGCTACATAATGATTTTGGGGAGCAGGACCTATGGTTGAATAGGTGGGGCTTTCTCCCTTTCAATGAGAGTAGCTGGTAATGGGCCGCAGCTGACTCCTAGATTCTGGGCACCCGTTAATGGTCCTCCTTACAGCAAGTTCCCCCTTCCGCATTCCTTCTCGTTATCCCTTTAAGTTAGAGGCAGCTGAAAATGGACCGGGACAACCCCTCCCTTCCGGCTCACATCCACCTTTCTGCCCACTGGTCAATTCCAGCTATCAAGAACATTTTTACTTTTGATTCTGCCATTTATATTTTATTCCAGGAGACTCCTGGAGGAAACAATAATAATGAAACCTGATTCGTGTCCTCAATGTGAAGATGATCTACTAGGAGAGGCAGATCTACCCACAAATAAGTGCAGAAAACTTAATTTTATTGAAATAAATGAATTAAAATAAATTTATTTTATTGAAATAAATAAACTCATTACCACTCCTTTCACTAATCAATTACCCAAGGAAATTTTCCAAGGGTGCCTCAACATGTGTTGAGGTGTGCAGTCCAATTCCTACTTGAATTTTAATATAATTCATTAATTTGGTGCATTTTCCCCTCTTCTGGTGCTCCACACAGTCTGACTTAGAACGATGGTCACAGAAAATCAGCTCTCCCCAAAATTAGATAATTCACATACTTACTGCTCACTATGATACTCTCCCTTACCCACAAGGTTTGTTACTCCTGCATACCCCTGGTAGTTTGGAACAGGACTACTATTAAGTCCAGACAGGAGGAAAAACACAAGAAATCCAGTCTCATCTTTGGCACTGTCTGTCAAAGCCATCACAGGAGAGAAATGAATCTGCCGCTAACAGCATTTTCATTCTGGACAGCCCTAAACAGGAGCAGCTGGGCTGAGATTGCCTTTTCAGAGTTCATGAGGGACTTTTACAGCTGTCAGATCTAAGCAAGTCTTAAAAACCATTTCTCAAAGCCAGACTTATTTGAGGCAAACATATGGTGACGAATGTTGAAAGAATAACAAAACGCTCTGTACTCTGGGTTTCTTGACCTTCATGTTTATTAATGTTCAGTTTCTCCTCCTCACTGTTGCGGCAGGACAGGTAACCGAGGAAGTCAAACGGCTCTTGGAGGTCAGAGAACCAGTTTATTACACGCTCAGGCTCAGAGGAGTTACAGTCTCCAAATTCCGAGCCCTGACTAACAGGTTTTTTGGACTCTTAGAGGGCTGGGGTCGGGGCTGGCTGATGCGATAAGCAAGCAGGGTTATAGAAGCTAAACACATACATTAGGCAACTGGTGGAAGGAATGCCGAAGTCGGGGTTCACAGAATTTACATTAAACAGCTTTGTCAGTAATTTTCCATTTCATTCCCCCCTTTGATGCCCTTACAACATTGTTTTGGGGCATCACCATATATCTCCCACTCGGTGTAGGCCAGGGGCTGGTATCCCTGCAAGGCTAATACTTGAGCAGTGGTTTGCCCAGTTCACCATGGTCTCAATGTACTGGGTAATAGCTCAGAACCAAAATGCTGTCACAAGGTGAGGGCTAACAGGGCAAGCCTAATGAAGATCCTGTAAAGAGCTCAGTTCATAAGAGATTTCCCCAACATGTTATGACAAGTAGACATCCTACTGTGGCTAGATAAGCAAAGAGCAACAATAGTCTCTCTCTCGTGGGTTGAGCTCATGGGAGCTCCTCCAATCAGTCCAGCAGCTAAGAACAGGGTCAGGGTTTCCGACACCAGCTAAGAACACCAGCTTGACAAGTCATTACAGTTACGCCATCAATTGGTGCTCTGGGTGCCATCAGTGGAGGTCCCTCGCCTGGTCCTGGGCTGGTGGTTCGGCACCTTCTGCAGTGTTATTTGCTGTGGTCATGCAGGGTTGGCTTGGGTTGTCTAGGTCTCTGATGGGTCCCTGGCGTCGGCCTTTTTGATCCGAGTATGGTGGATCCAGGGCACTGTACCTGCAATTTTTTTTTTTTTTTTTTTGAAACTGTTTTCTTTCTTTTTTTTTTTTTTTTTGCTTTTTGGTATGTGGGTAGCTCCCTGACCGGGAATCGAACCCAGGCCCCAGCGCTGGCAGCGCCAGCGCCGAAGCCTTAAGCCACTACTCCATCAGGGAACTCCCTGTACCTGCAATTTTAACAGCAGTCGGAGTAGCCAGTATAACCATGTGTGTGGGTCTGTCCACACGGGTTGTAGGGGTTCCTTTTTCCAGTCCTTAACCCAGACCATATCTCTGGATTGGTGGTGGTAGACTTGGTATCCTAAAGGGATTGGGGCCCAGTCTAAGACATCTTGGCTTATTGTGCAAAAAGTCTTTCCTAACATCTGGAATTAGACTGACAGGCCTAGTCCCCCTAGTTGCTGAGGGTCACCCTTAAGTCTACTGATGACAGGTTGGGGCCTACCATATAGAATTTCAAATGGGGAACATCCTGAGGGTCCAGGGGCACATTGGACCCATGTTAACACAAGAGGTAGTACATCTACCCATGGGAGTCCTGTTTCCTCACAGAACTTAGCTGACATGGTCTTGAGAGTTCGGTTCATGCATTCAGCCTGCCCTGAGCCTGAGGCTTGTATGCAGTGTGTAACCTCCAGTTAATCTTCAGCAATTTTGCTGTGGTTTAGACACCACAGGATACAAAGGCAGGTCCATTGCCTGATCTTAATGAAAGGAGAAGTCTATAATGAGCTATTATTTCTCTCAGCAGGACCTTCACAACTTCTTGTGCATTTTTGGTGCGAATGGGAAAGGCCTCAACCCATTTTTGAGTATGTGCAGACTAAGACAAGTAGGTATTTATGTCCTCAACATGGCTTCACCTCAGTAAAGTTGATTTCTATGTCTTTGAAGGGAACTGTCCCAGTGAATTGGATTCCTGAGACCTGCCTAGGCCACTGTCCAGCACTGTTCTTGGCACAGGTTGTACATCTAATGCTGATATGGGCATATAGGGCCAGGAACCTGGCAATGTAGTAGTATCTGTGAGTCCCTTTGAGAGAGTCATCTTTCTCCAGTGAGTCAGGTCATGGTATTGTTTGACCATGTGATCCTGGGAATGAAAAGTCTCTGGTCCAGCAGTTGCCACCAGCCCTCATTAGTCCGGTGTTCCCTTCAGCCCTTGACCATTGGTCTTCCTCTGGCGTGTACCTCAGATTTTCCGGTAAGCTTGGAAAGTGTATTTAGAGTCAGTGTAGATGTTGGCTTTCTTCCCCTCCGCGTATCTGAGCACTTGAGTTAGGGCCCATAGCTCGGCCCTTTGGGCTGACCGTCCTTGTGGCAGTGCCTCAGCCTTGATGTCTTGGTCTTGAGCAGTTACTGCCTATGGGCCTTTTGTTCCCCATTCTGGATGAAGTTGCTCAGTCTGTGAAGAGCCACCAGGTCAGGTGCGGGGCGGGGACCATCAGTGAGGTCAGGTGGCTGGAGAAGATGTCACCTATGGTTTCCTCACAGTTATGATCAGGTGGGACCACCTCTGCAGGAAGGAATGTGGCCAGATTCAGTGTGCTCACTGTTTCCAGTGTCATCCATGGGTTCTCATACAGTAGGCCTTGGTGGTGTGCCATCCTGGCACTAGGGAGCCATCGGTGGCCTCGGCTGTTCATTAAGGCCGTTACCACTTGGGGGACTTTCACGTGGATGTTCCGGCCTAGGGTAAGCTTGTCAGCTTCCTGGATGACAGTGGCCGTGGCCGCCAGTGCTTGGAGGCAGGGGGCCATCCAGCAGCTACTGGGCCAAGTTGCTTAGACAGATAGGCCCTGGGCCTTTGCCAGGGTTCGACAGTTTGGGTGAGGGCTCCCAAGGCCACGTGTCCCTTTCCACAGACGAGAAGGTGGAATTCCGGGTTTACATCCATGAGTTCTAGTGCCAGTGCACGGGTCAATAGTCTCTTTATCTCTTGGAATGCAGTCTCCTGTTCATTTTTCCATCTTAGGGGTTCCTTTTCGGGTCCTGCTAGGGCTTCGTAGAGGGGCTCTGCTGTCCCTGAGAACCCCGGGATGCAGATACGGCAGCACCCTGCCAACCCTAGGAATTCTCAACCCTTTCTCTTGCTGTCAGGCCAGGGCATGGAACAGACAGTTTTCTTTCTGGTCCTAAGCAGCGATGCCCATGGGTAATGATGAAGCCGAGCTATCAGACTTGGGGCAAGCAGATCTGTGCCTTCTTCCAGGATACTCTGTATCCCGTGTCAGTCAGTAACTGCAGGAGCGCCTTGGTGCCCTTCCAGCAGTCTTCTCAGGAATTGCTTGCCAAAAGGAAGTCATCTACATATTGTGGCAGCACACAGTTCAGTTCTTCTCCAGGGAAGGCCGCAAGGTTGGTGGCCAACGCTTCACCAAACAGAGTGGGTGAGTTTTTGAAGCCTCTCTTCCAGTCAGGGGTTGCTCCCATTCAAAAGCAAATAGTGGCTGGCTGGCCAGGGCTACTCTTAGGCAGAAGAAAGCATTCTGAAGGTCTAAACAGGTGAACCATCTTGCTCCAGTTCAGGAAGGGGAGGGGACTGGTGGCAGTGGGATTTTCCGGCAGGTCAGCAGGTGCTTGGGGAGCCATTGGCCCTTGAGGGGCAGGCACAGTATATGGTGGAGGGGCTGGTTCCTCCTCTGGGTCTCCTTGATGAATCAGCTTCTGGAGTTTTCCCCTCTTTAGGGATGGGCTACTAAAATCCTGCACTGTCCCTTATTGTTTGCACAGAACTGAACCCAAGGTGGGAGAGTCCATGCTATTTGGAACCACAAGTCTATGTAAGGAAACTGGTTAGTGTGGTCAAGACTCCCAGTAATCACTTTATGAACTGCGAAGACCCTGGGGATCCAAGGTCCATTGGGTGGCCAGTCAATTTCACAGAAAGTTCGGAATTTTCCTCATGTCAATTTGACACCATAGTCATCAGAATAACCTTTCTTGAAGTTCTTGAGCATACAGTCTAATACAATTGGCTTGGACTGGCTGGACCCCAGTTCCTTATGTACCTAATGAGATCCTCCCAAGTGCCCTCCCGTGTCCGGTGTTGCAAAAAGAACAAAGGAGCAGAACCCCCCCAGAGGAGGCCTTTCAGATGCCTGCCTGACCACGTCCCTTGCAGAATTTTAAGGCGCATCTTGGCTAAGGTACACCTGTATAAACCCCAGGCCCGGTACAAAGTCACTGTTTTGCCTTATGACATCACATGGAACCGCAGGTTGGGGCCCACTCAGATCCTGTAGCTATTGCCGTGGAGCCATAGACAAAGTCACACAGTCACACATTCAGTCACACAGAGGTTATCACATATCCCTCCCAGCCCCGGGTTTTCCCTACCTGGTGTCTCACAGTGGAGACTCTGGGAGGTGATCAAGCTCCCCTTCCATCCAAAGACGTCCCTGACTGGGGTTTTGGTCCCAGGACCTCACCTTATCCGGAGTCCTGATCCCTGAAGGGTTTAGTCCGTCTCTCCGTGGAGTCCAGCTGGTTCAGATTACCTCTTGGTGCGGTGTCCCCCCAAGGAAGGAGGTCCCGTAAAGGTTTCGGGTGGCATCACCTTGTTCAACTTGGTAGGCCTTTTGCTGCCCATTGGCTTCCATCGCTGAGCCGGTGGTGCAACGGGCCAGCATGGTTGGCTTCCTGGTCAAGGAACCAAAATGTTGTGGCAGGACAAGTAACCGACGAAATCAAACAGCACTCGGAGGGCTCAGATGAATGACAGTCCCCAAATTCTGAGCGCTGACTAACAGGCTTTTCGGACTCTCAATGGGTTGGTGGGGGCTAGCTGATAGGATAAGCAAGCAGGGTTACAGAAGCTAAATGCATATATATTAGGCAACTGGTGGAAGGAATGCGGAAGTGGGAGTTCACGGAATTTACATTAAACAGTCTACAGAATTTATTTATTTATTTATTTATTTATTTATTTATTTATTTATTTATTTATTTGTATGTGGGTAGTTCCCTGGCTGGGACTTGAACCCAGGCCACAGCATTGACAGTGCCAGTGCCAAAGCCTTAAGCCACTACACCACCAGGGAACTCCCTACAGAATTTATATTAAACAGCTTTGTCAGTCATTTTCCATTTCATCACCACACCCTCAATCTCAAAACCATACCACTAGGCTCTACTAATGCATACTTCTGGGGACAACTAAAATGGAAGAGATATATATGCTTCTACGCCTGACAAAAACCAACACATTTAAAAGTTAACACATCAATTGACAAAAGAATGCAGGGAGCATACCTGATCAACTCTCAGTTTGACAGTAGGTACTTTTTAATTGAACCAAAACTTGAGCACTCTTCATTAAATCCCTTTATGATTAATTTTTTGTCAGCCAAGTAAATTATTTTCATAAATTTAAAAGAGTACTGAACTTCCTTCACAGGCAATGAAGATTTCTTTTTTAATCCCAATTTCCTCTCTAGAGCTACCTAGAGAGAAAGCTAAATGGTTCTCAGAGCCTGTAAAAACTCTTCTTTTATGGCCTAGATAGAACTAGCCCGTCCAGGATTCTATATCATTTCAACAAGTAACTTCAATAAGTGTAGCAAAAAAGCACTGACCTTGTGTTCAGTGGGGGAGGTAAGGAACACAGAAATGGGGGACTCCTTTGAAATCTGCCTTATTTATACAGAATTCTAAGACTTCTAACCATTAAGTAGGGATCTGTTCACTTCAAGAATTATTCTCAGTGGTCCTTGGTTTAACTCAACAAATAAGGTAGGGTTACAGTTTAAACACTACCCTTCCTAATATACCCAAAGGTCGGAAACATGCAGGTCCTAAAACCATTCTTATTTATTAAGAATGCAGAGAAAAGGAAAGAAGTTGTTCTACTAATTATCCATCCATCCAGAGGATGACCCTCTATCCCACGACAATATTATTAATATCTTAATGACCGTGCCAGGGTAGATATAACAATTGATACAATATTAGTGACTCCTCTTGACTCCTGACTTGACCCCCGCGAAGCTCCCAAGCAGCATTCACACAACGTAAGCCAAGCAGTTGAGCTGAGCCTCAATGAAGGATCTGAAAAAACAGAATGCATGCCCTTGACTCTCATATGTTCCTCAGATTGTGGACTCATCTCCTACACTTCTGTCATTAAGAGCAGAGTAATACCTTTCACTGACCCATCCTCTTTGTACAACTACTTCCGTCTCCTTCCTCCACAACACACACACACACACACACACACACACACACACACACACGTTTCTATGTAAATAATGGAAAAGTATTCCCTATTGTTTCAAGTACTTTGTCTTACTTTGTATTAAAAAAAGAGTAACTTTTTTAAAATAGGAAGATAAAGAAAAGGTGAGAGGAAAGAAGAGAAAGGAAGGAAGGAAGAGGAAGAAGAGGAGAAAGAAAAGAGAAAAAGGAGAAAGAGAGGAGAAAGCATCACTGATAAGTATAAGATTTTTGTCTAATTCTATTCTACATTACTTTCTTTAATCATTAAATACTTATGGAGCAGCTCCTATGTCAAGGCCAGGGCCAACAAAATAATTCCCCACCTTCATGGAACTTCTAATAGGAAAAAGTAGTTAATAAATTTTTTAAATTGATACATAATCTACCATAAGAACAGGGTAAGTTTTACAAAAATACAAATCAGGATAAAGAGATCTGGTATGAGTCCTGGGTTCACAGAGGATGTTGTTTTATCCAAGATGGTGAGGAAGGGCCTCTCTGAGGAAGTAACGTTACACCAGAGCCATGAGTGAGGTTCAGGGACCAGAGAGGGAGCTGCATGGAGGAAGAACACTTCAGGTCCAGAACCCGAGGTGGGGCCCTTGTTGGGATGATGGGTCAGAATAGCAGAATCAGCAGTCTTCAGGGCAATGATGGAAAGAATGGTAATGAATGAGGTCAGAGAAGTAAGTAGGGGCTAGATCAGGAAGGATCTTTCTGCATATGATATTAAAAAACAAACAAACAAACAAAAACCATATATTCCAGCTCTTAGAGGAAGCCATCAAAGTATTTGAGCAGGGGAGTGTCAAGATCAAACTTAATGTTTTGGAAGTGTTATTTTGACTACAATGTGGACAAGTTCTGTAGGGGGTGGTAAGAAGCAAAGAAACTACTTAGGAGGCTACTGCAGTAGTAAAGGAGTGGATGAGGGTGAGTAAGGACCAGGGCAGACAAGGGTGGTAGCACTGAAGTGATAAAATGTGGTTAAATCTAAGAATGACTCCAAAGTATGTGGCTTGGTGAAATAGTCCTGCTACTTACTACTATAAAGACAGTAAAGGGAGCAAATCTGAAGGGGAAAAAAACATGAGTTCTTTTTGGAACACATTTGTTTTGAAATGCACATTGCACACCCAAGAGATGTAGTGGCAACAGCTGGGCATACCAATCCAGAGTTGAAGAGAATCATCAGGTTGAAGTACAAATTTTAGCCATCTGCTGAGAAACAGGATTGAGGAGTGTGGGTGTAGGATGTGAGTAGAGAGAGAACAAAGGTCTAAGAATCCAGCCCTGGATGCTCCACCATTTAAAGCAAAACAAAAATGAACCAAGAAACTAGACTGAGGGGCAGCATGCAGGAAGCCAAATGAAAAAGAGATTTCCTCAGGAAGACTGTGATAAAGTGGATTAAGTGCTGCTGATACCTGCAGGACTAAAGATTTTGACCACTGTATTTAGCTATATAGTAGTCATTGAGCTGGGCCTTGACTTGTGCTTTTTCCAGTGGAATAGGATGCATAAAAGCCTGATTTGAAAGAGTTCAAGAAAGAATGAAATGAAAATATAAACAGTAAAGACAAGTCTTCTGAGGTTTCCTGGAAATGGAAGCAAGGAAAAAAAAAAGAAAGAGCAATCTAGAGGAATGTGGAGTTAAGGAAGCTTTTTTCTTATGGAAGAGACTGCAAGTGTGTTTGTATGCTTACAGAAAAGATCCAGTAGACAGGGGGGACATGAAGATATGGAAGAGTGGGGAGAAATTTTAGAAACAAAGTTCTTAGCAAGACGAAGAGATTAGACTGCTAGTGCACAAGTAATGGGTTTGACTCCAGCCAGCAGCCCACTGAGCATCTACAGATGGAGGGGAGGCAAGATATCTGCGAGGGGTGTGGGGGTGGAAGCCAGGTGGGTTAGAAGATTCCATATGAAGACATCTGATTGCTTCTTTTTCCTCAGTGAAAGAAAATGTGCAGACTGAGGAAGGAGCACTGGTGACCTGAAGAGAGGGCAGGTGTGAAATGGAGAATGAGTTGACCAGAAAAATATAATGGGATTGCTGGGCAGTCCACTAGAAATTAGTGAGCGTGAATGTACCAAAACAATAATGATTTCAAGTCCATTATCCCGTGACCTTCATGAATCTCTTCCTAAGATGAAATAACAATATTTTCCCCAAAATCCTATTTTTAAAGTTTCTTATTCTCAAAATTTATGAAGATTTCTGAAGTATTCATTTATAATAATTGAGCCCAAACTCTAAAATAAGAACTATGTGTACTGAACTATTAGAAAAAAATATATTTTATGAGAACAGGAATTTTTAGCTCATTCATTGTGGTATTCCCAGGTGTCTGGTAAATATTGAAAAGATATTCATTGACTGAATGAATTATTATAATATGTGTATCATATGAGTACTATACAGGCGCCCATCCAATGATCTATCTATACATACTGTACAAGCATTTATCTAACTGTTTATGAGTATAATAACAGAGTGCTCCAAAAGTCGTAGTGGAGTTTTAAGCTTTAATAACTCTAAAGGTATAAATGGTACAAGTCTTCAATAAATATCATGTGAAAGTTAAATTATTTAATTTCCTATTTGTTTATATAGTTTTGTGCATTTTGAAAAATAAATGTTCAATTTTACTGTTTTATTTCAGAGCTAGAAAAAATAAAATTAACTTTTATTATTTAAAACTCACAAATCTCAATAAGTATACTAGAAATGCAAATAATTCAACTTTCAAGTTATGTTTTTGTAATTGTATCGTTGTGGAAAGGCTCTACCTGCTCACCTGTCGGAAAGACAGAGTGGCACTCGGAGCACTTGCAAGTTCAGGTTGTTTATTTTACACTGGGGTCTCATCTCAGAGGAGTTGTTTCCAAAGTCTGAGCCCCAAACAAAGGCAGGGTGGGGAAATTTACAGCATAGCATTTCCTAATTACAGCAGTTTCCCCGCAAGCAGGCTAGTGTTGGCGGGAACAGGGATTCAGGGAGAAGAACCAGGGAGTGACTCCGGGGGAGCCCTGGACTAGGCTATCGGCCATGTTGGGAGGCAATATTTCTCTACAGTATAGCATTTACACTTTTGACATTCTTTAAGCTGAAAACCACACCGAGATTTTTGGGACATCCCATATATAGAGAGTGGGTGATATTATAAGAGTATTATCAGCCCTCAGTTCTTCACAGAGAACATGAGAGTACAGTTCCTCTGGTGCAGCCTGGACTCTCTTCTTCCGTGGGTCTTGTGCCAGAGATGCTCCTTCTCACCTCACAATACTGGTCATTTCCAAGCGCAATCTTGAAACCTTTCCCTGTGGCCTGGATTCTGCTGGAAGCTCTATCCCAACTTATTTGTATAACAGGCTGGCACTCAGTGATGCTGCCATGTTCCCTTTCAGCCCTTAGAGGTCAGGGTCTCTCTAGAGGCTGCTTTCTCCCAGTAGTCAGCATAGGCAGTCCTAGAGTTCTACCCATTTAGCTGGTGGGTCTCTCTATTACTGAAGTAGAAAGCTGAGAAAGTGACACTTTCTTTGTAACAGCTCCAGGGCAACAACAGATCAGGGGAGAACAGGGTTTTGCTCAGTGCCTATAGATTTTGAATGGAAGTCCAATTCACTAATTAAGTTCCCCTGTTGCAGCAGAGAGTTTTGCCCAAGGCTAGTTAATAAAAGCTTGTTAACTTTGCATTTTCACTGGAGAGCTTTACTGTTCCATTTCCCACAACTAAAATGCAGACTACAGGAGGAGGAGAGCAAAGAGAATGCAGATGGACAGTGCTGGAGGAAGGAGACATTCTCTGTGTCAGAGTGTGTGTGCAGGTGGCTCTGGGCCAAGTCGGCAGAAGAGAGGACAGCACAGTTCTCTGCCATTCCTCCACCTCCACTATGGGGTTCCAACTCACCCATCTGTGCCATGGGACCCCCAGTCGATTTTTCCTGCTTTCTGCGCTACCTGCCCATACAGGAGATTCTCACCTAGTACTACAAAGTTAATTCATGCAAAGTGCTTAGAACAATGGTAGGTACATAGAAATACCTGTGCAGGTGTAGACTTCCTTTTGTTGTTCTGTGAAGAGTTTCATTGATTTATATTATTTGTCCCTTTTTAAATTGAGAATTTTGTATAAAAATCAAGGTTCCTCATTTTAACACATTGCATACTGCATAGAAATCTCTAAGACACACGCCAGGGACTGCACATTTTTGGGCAAACTGTACATTAATCATCATTTAAATCATCGTAACTACAGATCATAATGCACTTTAGGTGTTGTTTTTCAATAATAACATTCTTATTTACAAAAACAATTAAACAATTAAACAACTAATTAAACAATTAAAGTTCCTAGTACTTTTTTAACGTACGGTGCTGCATAAAACATTTTTCCTCTATGAAGAGGGACCAAACAAAATTTACATAAGTATCTAGATTTGCTCCTTTTTCCATGGGTGGCACAAACTCTGCAGGCTCTCATAGGAAATTTTTTCTTTCCACTCGCTGGAATACACGTAGGTTTATGCTGTTTCATAACACCTGACAATCTTTTGGGTGGATCTTTACAAGGTGCTCTCCTTGCACTCCCAGGGGAAGGGCTGGACAGATTTGTCTCTGGTTCCGGAGAGCCTTCATTATTGTCATCTTTTCTTGTTTGACCCATCAGAATAATTAGGCCAAGGAATTTCTTGACGTCCTTCTGTGTAACCGGAGACCACTTTAGTGTTCTAGATGGTGTTTTGCGATTCATTGTGGTTTAATCATGATAGTTGGACAGTTCTTTGCACAACATCTCAAACAATTCATCACCAAAAAAGAGACTGGTCACAGAGGGTACAGAGTCACACTGAGATGGGAATGTAGTGACCCCAGCATGACCTTCAAACATTTGTAAGCGTGGTGGTGTGTCAATTTCAGACCAACAATTATCAGTAGCTTCATCAGTGTCTGAATCACCTGAAAGCACCACCACCTTGCGCTTCCTTACAGGTCTAATAATTTCACTATCAGTAGAATCAGTAGAATCGTCAAAACAGTCATCCGCATCTTCAATCTCACTAGGAATATCTGATAAATTATCGTTAAATACTTTCGGAAGTGTATCAGTTTCGTTGGTTTCCTTCCTTTTTTTGAGAGAAGGCATTTCTAAAAGCGCCACGAACTTGAAGACGAAGACCATTCAAATGACCAAAATACAATGTAATTGCAATGCTTTATCGGTCCATGCAATTATATAGTTTTTCGTAGATTGACCTGCACGATTTTCACCAATGAGATTGCTTGATTCGATGTAGACAAGACAGTGTGTTGACATCTAAGCTCCATAATGGATGGCACGTGAAAAACGAGAAAACTCATGAGTGGTCCTTAATAGATGGCGCGAGAAACATGAGAACACTCATGAGCGGTCCGCTATGTGTTAAAAAATAATTTCTATATCTTGTCTATTGTGAGTAATGCTACAGTGAACATGGGAATGTAGGTATCTCTTTGAGATCCTGATTTCAATTCCTTTCACTATATACCCAGAGGTGGGATTGCTGCATCATATAATAGTTCCATTTTGACTTTTTTGAGAATCCTCCACACTGGTTCCAGAGTTTGTCCATTGTTTTACATTCCCACCAACAGTGTACCAAAGTTCTCTTTTCTCCATACCCTCAACACTTCTGTTTAATAATAGCCATCCAACAGGTGTGAGGTGATAACTCACTGTGATTTGGACTTGCATTTTCCTGATGATTAGTGATGTTGATCATCTTTCCACGTACTTGTTGGCCATCTGTATGTGTTCTTTGGAGAAATATCTATTCAAGTGCCCCCATTTTTAAAAACAAAATGGTAAATGAATGCATAGAGAGAATGTGGTATATACATACAACAAAATATTATTCAGCCTTGAAAGAGAAGGAAATCTTGCCATTTGCAACTACCTGAATAGACCGAAAGGACATTGTACTAAATGGATTAAGCCAGAGGCAGAACAACAAATAGTGTATGAGCTCACTTATATATGGAATATAAAACAGATTCATAGAAGCAGAGAGTAGAATGGTGACAGCCAGGGACTGGGCGAAGGAGGAAACAGAGAGGCGATGATCTAAGGGTACAATGTTTTAGTTATTTCAAATAAGTAAGTTCTAGAGAATTGCTATAAAACATAGTACCTATTGGTAATAATACTATATTGTACACTTAAAATTTGCTAAGAAGGTAGATCTTATGTTAAATGTTCTCCTAATTAACTAATTGATTGATTGATTACTTAAAGAGAAAAAATCTGAGAGATGATGAATGTCTATGGCCTTGATGGTGGTGATGGTTTCGCCCACATATACTCATGCCCAAATTCATCAAGTTATATACATTAAATAAGTATAGCTTTTTACGTCAAAAATAATAATAATTTGATAATGCATGTCAATAATTGACAGAACTTAGAAACAGCAGCATGTATGTTTGAAGCAGGACAGAGTACAAGCAGAACTGCTTTACTTTCCACTGCTATTATTTCCACTATAGGTAGAATAGTCATTTCTAATTATATCCTTGGCCTTTGATATAAACAGTAAGAATCACAATATAAAAAAAATTTTTAAATGGTATCAGAAAATGAAAGGTTACCAAAATCATTATCCTTGAACAACACATAAAATTGTGGTAAAAAGAAAAACTCTTAATATTTAAATAATTGGCATGAAATCATGTGTTTTAACACTTTACAAATGAAATTCTGAGACATACAAATACAAAAGAGAAAAATATAATGAAGAATCAAGACTCCATTACTCACTTTCAACATGTTATTATTAAAAGGTGGACTTCATGTTTTTCTCAGTTTCTCTACTCTCTTTATACCACTATAATTCATTACACTTTTTACATTTTTTTACATTTTTATAAATTCCAGCAATATATTATTTCATTCACAGATATTTCAGTGTGTATCATTAAAGACTACAAACTTATTTATTAAGATAACCAAAGTACCTTCATCCTTGTCACACGTAACAATAACAATTATTTACTAGCAAATATAGTCAGTGATCAAATGCTTCCGATTGTCTCAGATAGGCTTGCTTTTACCATTGGTGCATTTGAATCTAGACCTAAACAATTTATCCTTGCTTAGTCTGGATATATCATATATTTCTTAACTGTCTTTTAACCTATAAGTTTCTCTTCCCTCTTTTTTATTATTTTCATTTATTTGTTGAAGAAACTAGTTCATTTGTTCATATAAGTTCCCACATTCTGTATTTGGTGCATTGCAATCAATTGAGGTTGTTTAACACTTTCCTCTATGTCTTTAGTTCCTCTAAAAGCAAAAATGGAATTAGAAGCTTTATGAAAATGAGGTTCAAATTCTGCAAGGCTACTTTTTTCTTTATGAATATGCCAAGAGAAGTATCCTCAAGTGACCTATGTGGGGATTCTACACCATGAAATAGCATAGTGTCTTTTCTTAAATTCAGGTCCTTTCTAGCATGTGAACAAGGAAATAGCATTAGGGCTGAAATCTACCCCATAGCAACTGCCATTGGGTTGCCCTGGGGTGGGGACACTCTACAAATCTGCTCAGAGAGTTTGAGGATTGCCAAAAGTAACCATCCATGAAATTTGGTATAAATAAAGTAGAAGAGGAAAGATACATAGTATGTGAAATTTCCTCGAAGCTGTTAATTCATATTTATTACTTAATCATCATATGGTACTTTATTAATTGTCCATATGCTATTCAAGTAAATTTTAAGCTCTTATAGTAAGGGGGCAGAATCATGTCATTTTATTTTTATGCCACTGCATCTTTGCAAAATTCCAGATTCTTGTAAGAGCTCATTAAAGCTTGTCAGAATACTTGAATTAACTAATTTAATAGTTAACCACAAACTCACATTAGTCAGTGCTAAATGGAAGAAGATGGCATTGAACCATGTTAACAACCAGTTTACCTGTGTGACATGGACTTTTTATAGGGTGTCCACAGAGGAGGGTGGGGGCTCTGGAGCTCTTTGTGGAGGTAGGATAATTAAAGGGGGGAAAAGATATTTAAGTGGAGGAAAAGAGGGGATAATTAGAAGGCGATATTACTTATGTTCACATATGTGAAGGACTCTCTCTTTGGAAGCCCTATTCTAAGTCAGTCAAGCTGCCTGGGAATGGGAAAGTCCCACAAAGCGACAGCTGTCCTCACTGGCCGGCTGAGAGCAGAGTCTGGAAGACTCTTTGCCAAGGTGCCCTGAGTCAGGATGGGATGCTCTGTGGATGTGTCCACATGTAAGTGTTTGTGATTCAAGGTGGATAAACTCAGCATGCTCTCCACCTGCCCTCCTCAGAACAAAGACCCACAGGAAACGAAGCCACAGCAAAAGTATACAGGTCAGTGAAAATACCACCCTACTAAATAGTATCAATACAACTACACTCATCAGTGAAAGAATCAGTCTCTTTTCTCAGGCAAAATTCTTTATCCCACCTAAGGACACAGATGCACTCTGGCCACATGCAGAACATAAGGTTTTGTGTTTGGCTTGCACACCCCAACTCATGCCTGAGGATAAAGACCCCTCCTCTTGGCCCACCTTGGGAGAGACTCTTGGCACTTCTGTGACTCCTTTCAAGTCTCCCTTTAGTTTGGTTTCCAAGGAGCCTGGTTCAAGCCGTGCCCTCCAGGCTAGCCTGCTGCCTGACTTAGCTTTTTGGACTTGAACACCAATCTAGAATAAGGTGAACATCCCCATCTTAACTGCCTGCTAGTAGCAAAAGTAAATCATTTATAGAGGACTTTTTAGTAGCACCAATAAATACCAAATACCTAGGAATAAATCTATTAAAGATATACAAAACTGCAGGGAAATTGTAGATCTCAATGTAAAAGTTAAACAAAGCTTCTAATAGATACCACTGAAGATCTTCATGATATCGGGAGTACTCCAAAGCATATGTTCACAAATGTTCATAGCAGTATTATTTTTAAAATCCAAAAGCTGGGAACAACTTACATGTCCCTAAACAACAGAATAGATAAATAAAGTATGGCATATTCATTCAGTGGAATGCCATCCTGAAATATAAATGCATAAACTACCAATAAAACACAACAGTCTCGATGGATTTCACAACATATTATTGAATGAAATAACCCAGACATAAAAGAGTACACACTGTATGATTCCATTTATATAAAGTTTAAAAGCAGGCAAAACTTATGTAAGATGTTAAAGGTTTAGAGGAAGAGTGACTAGGAGTATGAGATGGCCTTACAGGATGCTAGCAATGTTTTATTCCTTGATCTGGGCAATGATTACATAGGCTGCTTATTCCTATGAAAGTATATTGGTAAGTATATTTAATGCTTTCACACTTTTCTGTGTGGATGT
This sequence comes from Lyroderma lyra, assembly GCA_004026885.1. NCBI lineage: Eukaryota > Metazoa > Chordata > Mammalia > Chiroptera > Megadermatidae > Lyroderma > Lyroderma lyra. Next base: position 51,323 of record PVJL010009421.1, read on the forward strand.
TATATTTAAAGTGCATTAAAGGATAACAGAGAGACAGAGAGCACTGCAACTCTTCCCCAGTGGTGAAATATACTTCCTTTAATCCCATAGCATTCTATGCTTCAGGGGATGGAAAAATCTAACTCACACTGACTTACAAACTAGAGAAAGTCCAAAGTAGATAAACAAGTGGCCAACAAGCACATGAAAAAATGCTCAACCTCATTAGTCATTAGGGAAATGTAAATCAAAACCACAGTGAGATACCATTTCACACCCACTAGGATGACAGTGCTCAAAAAGTCAGACAATAACCAAGGATGGTGAGGATGTGGGGAAAGTGGAATGCTCTCATACATTGATAGTGAGAATATAAAATGATGCAGTCACTTTGGAAAAGAGTTTAGCAGTTCCTCAAAGTGTTAAACCTAGAGTTACTTTATGACCCAGCAATTCCACTCCTAGGTATATTTTCATACAAAAACTTATGCTCAAGCATCATTATTCATTAAGAGCCAAAAGCAGAAAAAGCCAAAACAAATATGCATCAACTACTGATAGATAAGTAAAACGTATATCATTCAATGACATATTTGACACCAAAAGGGAACCAAGTCATGATAACATGGATGAACCTTACCAATATTATGCGACATAAAAGAAGCCAGTTACTAAAGACCACATATTTACACTTATATGGAAAGTCTACAAGAGGTGTATCTAACTATAGAGACAGAAAGTAGCTTAGTGATGGCCTAAAGCTGGGAGGCAGAGGGTGAGAAGCTCAGAAAAGAAAGCTGAGGGAGAATGGAGTATAACTGAGAATCAGAATGGGATTTCTTTTTGGAGTGATAGAAATGCCCTAAAATTTATTGTGGTGAAAGAAGTTTGCACAACTCTGTGAACATACTAAAAACAATTGAATTGTACACCACTTTAAAATTTTTTAATTATTTAAACTATTTTCTAAAACATTTACAGGTAAATTTTATGACACACAAATTATGAATCAGTAAAGCTGTTTAAAAACCTAATGAGAATTTAGTGGGCTATGTAACTGAAATATGTATGGACAAGGTGCTTCAGTGAGAACTGATCCAGCAGCCAAAACATTATCACCAGTACCTGATTTCATTTGCTCTCTTAACATGCCCTCAGATTCAGCCTTGTCAGTACCCAGGCATGCCCAAATTGTTAGTAAAAAGGGAAGAACCTTTCAAAACCACATAACCTTTTCTCATACTACCCAGAGTAAGACAAAAAAAAAAGTTTCTCTTTCTCAGAAGCTCCAGAAAATGTCTGCTTATGATTTATCCATGTCTCACTGATCCTGCTTGAAGTGTACCCCTCCTCCACATGGGGAAGTGGGGCTAACAGGAGCTTGATGTGCCTCTGACGTCAGAGACCAGAGATCAATCCTCCCTGGACTACATGGTTGAAGGTTGTGTAAGGTCAGCTTCCTAAAGAAAATACAGGGTTTTGTTATGATAAATGATGGGAACTAGCTTTGTTACCATAAATTATGGGAACTGAAGTTGAGAAATTAACAATATCAATCCCTGTAACACAGACCAAAAAAGGAGTTAGTGTTGTGGACTGAAGAATATAAGAGACATTTATTTATAAATTGATTTCTTTCATTTGATTCAAGATCAAGATACTCATATTCGTAAATGTAGCAGCTACCACATGACTGGATCCATAATATAATAGGTTTTCAATCGATTTTGAGTGAATGCGTGCACCAAGGTACCACCACCAACAAATGAAGTAAGAAATGAATAAATAATTGGCTATCTTGGTAAAGAACCCAGACTCTTTTGGTTCTGTTTCTCTTCTGTCTCCAGCTGCCCTCCTCTTGATCAGTCACCAAGAGTCAGGTAAAACATTCAAAGACAGAGAGAACTAGGAAAGAGGGCAAGTTTCAAATCTCTGCATATTGGTCCTCTGATATCATCAGAAAAAAAACTCTGATGACAAAAATTACAGTTGAGAAAGTTTATGTTACTGCCTACAAAAAAGTCTGGGGAGTCTTAGTTGGTTTCTGCAGGTTAACATAAAGGAAACAGATGTTGGTACTATGTCCAGACAAATTTTGACTCTCTTTATTGTCCCACTTCTGAAACAAGTGCATGCACCAGTTCCAGAGGTTTCTGAGTTGCCTGTCATCTCACCCTGCCTGCTTAGTCTCTAACCATTCACTGGTTTATAAGAATAATTGAATACTATCTTTAGCCTAAGAGAAGTCACCAAATGTATATTTAAAAACAGAAAATCAAAACCATGTCTATCATTACAATCCTGGTCAAGAATATGTGTACTTACAATTTCTATTTTGACCTTTACCTCAAACCTGGAAAATAAATTGGGCAAGTATTATTAACCCCATTTTAAAGGTTGGGAAAACCTAGGCTTAGAAATTTTTTGCCCTATATTTTTAAATTGATAACAAAGCAGGGACCAGAACAACTGCCACCTGATCCCTTTAAGAATGAGATGTTATCACTAAACCCCCATCCGATATAGTTAACACGGAAATGTTTCTCTAAGCTTACAGATACATTTGCAGTGACCCATCCACACTTTGGCTTGATTAATAACTAATGAACATAAAACTACACTGTAAAATCACATCAAACAATTCTGTGTGACAATGCCAGGCATTCAGTAACTACTGACAAATTCACTAATGTCAGAATAATTGTAAAGTCATGAAATAGACAAAGCTAAATTAAGTTGTCTGCCCACCATTGAAACCCAGGTCCTTGGTTGGACTCTTTAGTACCTTAACTTACTCTAGCCAACTGAGCTCATCCATGGTCTTTGCAGTAGAAAGATACTGAAACATTTATGAATCTACAAGTATACTTTCAGTGAATGTCAAACATTGTGTATGATAGGTTGGAATTTTTTCCTCAAGTACTGAGCAATCTTTATGTTAAAAAAAATTTTCACTGTGTTACTGATAATCAAAAATGTATTTGCTTAGCTGGGTAGCTTTAATTAGTTTGCTTGTGCTCCAAAGACTTTTGGGTGAACGGAATTTTTTTTTCTACTACCTGTAATGCATACACGCATTAAATCAAACCTGACTCCAGCAAAATCTAATTCTAAAAGCCCTAGAGTAAAACCAAGATAAAATAATTTACACCACAACCACTGCATCAAAATAGAAAGAATTCTATGAATAGTCCAATAGATATCACCTCTATGCTTTTCCAAAGAAAGAAAATCAGAGTTTAAGATTTTCAAACAAATCTCATATTCATTACATTTTTGTTGCTTTTAGCTTGTCTAAAATGGTTATCACTTCCAAAGCACATCAACTTAAGTATACAATGAAGACTAGAGAGAAACCTACAAAATTAAAAGAAAAGTAAGTCCTTGATGGAGGAATTACAGATTTTTTTCTTTTTCTTTTTAAATGTATTTAATGTTTCTATAAGATTGTTATTTAACAACAACAAAAAAAAAAAAAGCAAGAAAAACTATGCTGCTTACGAGAGACAATGTCTCAGCTTCAGAGCTGTACTAGATAAGACAGTTACAACCATGGTCTTGCTGCATCAAAGAACTCACCTGTTCTTTGACCCAAGTGGATTCTCTCCATTTCACCGGGCCTGAACCTCTCTAGCAATAAAATGATGATGAAGAAAATGGCCTATCCTACTTCATATATTAAAAAGCACAAAAAGAATTAAAACAAATATGCAGTTATCAAATGCAGGCAAATAAGGTTTGGCAAGTTAAAATTTGCTTTAGAAAACATGAATAAGCAAAAATGAGAAAGGAAGAAGGATTGGGAAAATTCTATCAAGCAGGCTAACTGTGCTCCCATGATAAAAAATAGCAGGCAGCATCTACAGGCACAAGTGTTGATACTTCCTCATCTCCTACCAAAAAAGAAATGTAAATGTGGAAGTTTGTCAAATGTCAAATGGTGTTTATCTTTTTTTAATTCATTTTTATTGTTAGACTTATTGGGGTGACATCTGTTAGCAAGGACTACACAGGTTTCAGGCACACAATTCTACAGTGCATCGTCAACTTGTTGTATAATAAGTTCACCACCTAATGTGACTTCTCTTTCCATCACCTTATATTTAGCTTCCCCCTCCTCTCCCACCCCCTCCCCTTTCTCCCCTCCCTAACCCACTCATCCCCAAATAAACATTAAATTATTGATTATGTCCATGGGTTATTTGTTTGTTCATTTCTTTTTTCTTTGCTTTCAGATTTATATTCTGCATATGAGTGAAGTCATACAGTTCTTTGTTTTTTCTGTCTGGCTTATTTCACTAAGCATGATAATCTCCAGGTCCATCCATTTTGTTGCAAATGGCAATATTTCATCTTTTCTCATAGCTGAGTAATATTCCATTGTGTATATGTACCACAGCTTCTTTATCCAGTCATCTGTCGCAGGGCACTTTGGTTGTTTCCATGTTTTGGCCACTGTGAACAGCGCTGCAATGAACATTGGGGTACATAAGTCTTTGAGGACAAAGGTTTTCAAGTTCTTTGGGTAGATCCCCAGAAGGGGGATTGCTGGGTCAAATGGTAACTCCATTCCCAATTTTCTGAGGAACCTCCACACTGCCTTCCACAGTGGTTGTACCAGTTTGCACTCCCACCAGCAGTGTACCAGAGTTCTTTTTCTCCACATCCTCTCCAGCACTTGTTATTCCTTGTCTTGTTGATAACAGCCATTCTCACAGGTATGAGGTGGTATCTCATTGTGGTTTTGATTTGCATTTCCCTGATAGCTAATGAGGATGAGCATTTTTTCATATGTCTGCTGGCCATTTGTATTTCTTCTTGGGAGAAGTGTCTGTTTAGTTTTTCTGCCCACTTTTCAATTGGGTTGTTTGTTTATTTGTTGTTAAGTCTTATTAGTTCTTTATATATTTTAGATATTAGACCCTTATCTGATGTGTTATTGGCAAATATTTTCTCCCATTCAGATGGCTGTCTCTTTGCCTTGTTGATGGTTTCTTTTGCTGTGCAGAAGCTTTTTACTTTGATATAGTCCCATTCATTTATTTTTGCTTTTACTTCCCTTGCCTTTGAGGACAGGTTCATGAAGTCTTCCTTGAGTCCTAGGTCTATAAGTTTAGTACCAATATCTTCTTCTATACAGTTTATTGTTGCAGGTCTTATATGAAGGTCTTTAATCCATTTTGAGTTAATTTTTGTATATGGAGAGAGTTCACAGCTCAGGTTCATTCTTTCGCATATGTTTTTCCAGTTTTCCCAGCACCACTTACTAAAGAGGCTGTCTTTTCCCCATTGTATGTTTTCTGCTCCTTTATCGAAAATTATTTGTCCATATATTTGTGGGTTTATTTCTGGGTTTTCAGTTCTATTCCATTGGTCTCTATTTCTGTTCTTCTGCCAGTACCAAGCTGTTTTGTCTATTGATGCTTTGTAATATAAATAGAAGTCAGGAAGTGTAATGCCACCAGCATTATTCTTTTTATGTAGTATTGCTTTGGCAATTCGAGGTCTTTTATGGTTCCATATAAATCTAATAATTCTTTTATCTATTTCACGAAAGTATGATTGTGGGATTTTGATGGGTATTGCATGAAATCTGTAGATTGCTTTGGGCAGAATGGCCATTTTAACAATGTTAAGTCTTCCTATCCATGAACAGGGGATATTTTCCCACCTCTTAAAGACTGTTCCAATTTCTTTCAAAAGTGTCTTACAGTTTTCTGTGTATAAGTCTGTCATGTTCTTTGTTAAGTTAATTCCCAGGTATTTCATTCTTTTTGTCGTGATAGCAAAAGGAATTGACTCCCTCATTTCTTTTTCTGTGGATTCGTTGTTTGTATAAAGGGATGCTGTTGATTTTTGTACATTGATTTTGTATCCTGCAACTTTACTATATTTGTTAATTGTTTCTAATAGTTTCCTGGTGGAATCTTTGGAATTTTTTATATAAAGGATCATGTCATCCGCAAATAGTGACAATTTGACCTCTTCTTTCCCAATTTGAATACCTTTGATTCCTTTCTCTTGCCTGATTGCTGTGGCTAGAACTTCCAGTACTATATTAAATAACAGTGGTGACAGGGGGCATCCCTGTCTTG